>PVKE010043377.1:0-13399 GCA_004027555.1 Craseonycteris thonglongyai | reverse complement strand
AAGATTATTTATATTACTTGTTGAAATGCTGTCTGTGGATACATTTGAAGTCAATTTACCTTTTTAATCATGTTTTATTTGATCTGATACTAATATTAGTGGACATTCCTTGATCTTAAAGCAAATGATGTTTATAATTCAGGAAGTTGTAGAGGAGAGACAGGGGAGAGCTAAAAAATACTGAAGCCAAATCTTCTTTATAGTTAATAATTGTATATTTGGTATTATTTATGTTAAACTAGCAGAAATGGAATGATTATTTTCTTTGCTGCAAGTATCTGTAAGTAAAGCAAGGAGAATCAGCAGCACTGAATATTAGAGCACTATGAACATTAGGACTAGCTGTTAATTTGTTCTTTTAAGTCTTAGTCAACTTTGCAGTAATGTGCTTGAGTTGTAAACATAGAATTATTAGTTCAGGTATAAATTAGGAGCAGTTTTTGTTGCACATGTTCATTAGGTCACAACACTGAAGTTCTCAGTCAGGCACCAGAATGGGATACAATTTATGCCCTGGAGATTTACAATGGCATAGTAGAATAGTTCCACGCTGGTATAATTATGATTAGCCTACCATCTGGAATAATCAGTTTTAAATGTTTAACTACTCTGAACTCTGACCCAAATCCAGATATGCAGTTATAAATAAGTGTTCCTTTTAATAGTCAAGAGAATTAACAAGACAATTATTTTTTAGAATGTTTACACATTTGTCAGAATCCACCAGACAATTAACCTTAATAGTAAATCTCCGATAATAAGTCTTTTAAAAAGATTACAACTTGGAAAATAGCATTTAAACCAGATTAATTGTTTAGCTATTTAATTATTTAAATATTTATCCTAGAAAAAAGAAAATTCATCTTGAGTTAGATATTTTATGATACTGTGTTTTTATCTCCAGAAAATAATTTCATTTATTGCAAACTAAACATTCTCTTTGTTGCTACTGACATTTCTGATGGTCAGTAGAGAGAGCACAAATTTTATGACAGAGCATCACAAAACTGAAGGGACATCATCAGTGGTGATATAAAAACAATATGCTAATTCATATTACTTTGTGTTTCATGAGTCCTGGGAAAAATTTTAAATTTACTAAGTAGAAAGCCAAGAACCATAAAATATAATATAATATATTTGGAGACCATATTTTGAGTTGAGAGATACATTAATAAAAATATTCATATAATTTCTTTAAAATTAAAAATCTAGGTTATAATTCACAAATTGTTTTATCATTAATTTTACTGAAAAATTTTTTTTGCTTTATTTTCTTATCATAAATTCTAAAGATTATTGCAGGGCTATCTGGAAATGATTGGTTACTTATATCATTAAAATTTGATATAGCAGAAGAGGTAGTGATTTATGTTTGTTTTTGTACTCTTTAATGAAGGCTGGAAATATTTTTCTCAGAACAGTGTTCTAAAGACTGATTGCATTGTGGTTAAGGATTTAGACATTAATTAGAAACATTTATTTCAGCACAAAACAATCTTACAACAAAAATATTTTTATCAATGTAGCTGGTGGTTCCAATGGGATAGTTTACATGTTTTGTGAACATTTGATGAGAGATATAGGATGGTCATCGTCCTTATCAAAAAGTTGTTATTAATTGATTGGTGAATGGTGCTATTTAGATTACAAAGAAACTCAGATGGCGTGGATGCTTATTCGTGATACTGTGTTAGAATTAAGTACTGCAGAGAAAACCAAGTCACTTTAATCCCTCTAGGATCTTATAGCTGTCAAAATAATGTCGCTGAATATTTTTATAACACTTTTACTTTTTTTTTAAATAATGAGGGGAAGCTGGGATGGCTCAGCGGGTCAAATGCTCACTTTGCAGCCCCGGAGACCAGGGATCAAATCCCGGCTCCAGCCCATGAGGACCCATATGCTGAACTGGGGTGTGTCCTCAGTTCAGTTCTTGCCGGGACCTATGCAGAAGGTTCCCAGCCCAGATCTTGCCCTACATAGCCCCACACCCACCTGTGGAGTGAAACTATATGGAAAACTAATGCTGTCAACTATGGAGACTGCTCTGGGCCCTCCCTCTTCTCTTTATCTCTCTCCTCTCTCTCTCTCAAAAACCAATTAAATAAATCTTAAAATACAAATGTGTATATATATATATATATATATATATATATACACACACACATATATATTATATATATATGTTAAATATATATATATTATATTAAAAATATATTATATATTATATATATATATATATTAAAAATATAATAATGGAACAACTTTTTAAATGAAATAGAACCAATGAAAATAGGTTCATTATAAATTAAGAGTTATTAATTGAGATGTATTGATCTTTAGTGAGTTATTCAAAGTTATATTGTTCATTAGCATAGTTAGCAAAACTAGAATCTAGAGCTCGTGACTCCTTGTTGAAGGAGTTCCCAACAAGAATTCATGTAGCAGTAGTCTAGAATAGATGATTTGAAAATATAAGAAAAGTGTTTAAGTCACCAATTCTTTAAGTGCCTATTTTGTGCAATGCATTGTGTCATTAGTTTTATTTTAATTTTTTATTATTAAATGTATTGGGGTGACAAAGTTATATAGGTTCCAGGTGTACAATTCTGCAATACGTCATCTATGTGTTGCATCATGAGCTCACCACCCAGAATCAGGTTTTTTTTTTTTCCCCTGTGTCATCAGTTTTTGATTTAAAAAATGAGAAAAACTGTAAGTTCCTATTAAACTATATTTTGTAGTGATAATAGAAATAGTAAAGAAAGGGTATTTAAAATAATAAAATGTTTATGAGTATATCATATGAAAGCTAAAGGTACTGTTTAGGGCTAATGTAATAGAAAACCTCCTATATACTAGTATGTAGTTAAGGAGAGAATTTGGAGGGTTTCTCCTATACGTGAAGAGTGGCTCTGAAATTTAGGGGCCATAATTATTGGAGGAGGTAGCATTTCACACTTAATTAAATAGGTTTACTGAGGCAGTCAGGTTAAACAGGAGTGGTTTTGGAAACTATTGTTAAGAGGGAATGCTACATCGTATAATCAGAGCTAGCTGAGACTGTGGAGACTGTCTAGTCCTTGCATTAATTTTATAGCTAAGGAAACTGAGACTTAGAGTGGCTCTGTGTTATTTGTCCAAGGTTAGTTACACAGCTAGATGGAGACAGAATCTAACTGCTTACATATGAAAAACTGAATAAATGGGTAATAGAATCTAGAAAGTGGTGAATTGTGGAAATATATTGGATGTGTAGAGTAGATTTGAGTAGAATTTTTTTGAGATGTGATTTCCATCAATCCTTAAAAGAAGGAAAAGAAAACTTTGACTAGTCTTTGATTGCTTGGGCAGAGTAAATCAAAATAAAAGGATGTAGTGGTCCATGGAATAATTTGAAAGTAGGATGAGATGCCTGATGGCAAATATGAAAATGACCTTCCCAGCAACTTGAAAGACATTTTATTAATAACAGTGATAAAGATAACAATGAAATTAGTAACAACAGTAACCATTTGTTGAATGTTTACCCTGTGTCTAGGCATCATGTCAAGCATCTTATGTGCATTAATTCATTTAATTGTTTCACCCTGTGACATAAATGTTATTATGCCATTTTGTAGGTGAAAAAACTGAATCTTAGAAAGATTACCAAAAGTTATTACCATAGTCACACAGGTAGTTGGCTATGAAAAAAAAATTTTGAATTCTGATTCTGTTTGAATGCCAATGCTAGTTTTTCTCTAACTTGAGTAATGAATAGGCGTTCCTTCTAAAGGAAAAATAATCTGTCCCATACCCAATATTGACTTATTTTTGTTATAAGACTACCTAACTAGGTATGCATATAAATTCCTTAGCTTATAGCTCTTATATAATTTTTGGAAACTTTTAATAATTACAAATTAAATACAAATAAAACTTACAAAATAAATAACATTCAGATTAATTATATTTATTGCAAAAGATTAAGTTTTGGCTGAAGTGAAAATACCTATTGTAAGATGAATATGTAGCTATTGCACACTTCTTTTGAGTTTGGCATGCTTGTATTGCCACATGCTTAGTGCTAACTTGATTCTGCTGCCATTTTTCTCTATTTTGACTTAAAACTATCCCTTCAGACAGTACTCTGTAGTATCATTTGACCTTCACTTGGTGCACTCGGTTATTTATTGTTAATTCTACCTCTGTTTTCATTAGCTCTGATGAAGTACTGCTACTTGATACCAATTTGATGGTTTGGTGCACTGAAATGTCATAGCAGTGTGTATTTAGTTACAAGATGATGGTTATCCAGCTAATCCAGAATATGTTTATATTTTCAGATTATCATTTTAAAAAAGACCACAAAATTTAAGAAATTCAGAGGCTCTGCAAATCATAGCCAGGCCTCTGGTGTTTTCTCTTAAAGAAAAAATTGCATTGCACTCTCTTTTAAACACTGTATCATAGAACCATCTGCAGGGTAATAGTGCAGATCCAGTAAAGCCTCCATCTTCCCCTACTTTTATTGTTGCCTTAGTTCAGGCCACCATGATTTTGCATCTGAATTTCTGCCACAGCACCTAGTTTTGCCCCATTAAACTATTCTCCACAGTGTGTTGCACACTAGTGAGTTTTCTATAATACAAACTTTTAGGAGTGAACTCAGGAATCATTTCTTTCTGGAAACGTTTCTGTATTATTTCTCATTATCTCCCACTTTCTTACCTCATCCATTACCATCACCTTTTCACTTCTCTCCTCCAAATTGAATTAGTTATCTTTTTCTTTATTCATCCTTTATAACTTCATAACACCTTATACATACCTCTGTTATAATACTTAGCGCATTGTGTTGTAATTTTTTGGTCTCCCCAAATAGACTCTTAGCTTCTTGAAAGTGAGGCCTGCCTATGCAACTTCTGGCTATCATGTTGTCTAATGGGAAGGAAGTTCTGATGATATAACTGTGACCTGGAATCACTGGTAAGTCAGTTATAATTTTAAAAGCAAGGATTGAAAAATAGGCAGGAGCAAAGTAGACATTTCTTCATCCTTCCTATTCATGTGTGTAAAACTTATAAAAATTACCTAAATAGCTAATATAATAGACTCTTTTAGTTTGTAAGCAACGTAATTTAGGAAGCAATCTTTCCATAAAGAATTAAATGATAGAATCATTTTGCTGTCCTTTTGTTTTCTTTTGGTTAGGTGCTGTGATTGTCTCCACACCCCAGGACATTGCATTGATGGATGCTCACAAGGGTGCCGAGATGTTTCGAAAAGTCCACGTGCCTGTAAGCATTTATGCTTCACTGTTGCAAAAATATAACACACTTCTAACTGAAGAAGCAAGTCATTGAGAAATACAATCCAAGTTATAATTCTGTGCAGAAATCTACCTTCATCTTTTTTTTAATTTATTTTTATTATTGTTAAATTACCTTCATCTTTATGGTTACTTTAAAAACACATGTATAGGTACAAACATATATACATATTATATTAATCAAGAAGAATTGTAAAATATCCTTCAGGTATGAGTTTTCTGAATAAGTATTACTTCTCTCAAATATTTTCAGCTTTCATTCACAGATTCCCCTCACCCTCAAAAAGTAACAGGAGTATTTTAGGAAATTATTTAGGTAGATCTATTTGAATAGGTCACCAGTGGGAAACCAGGTGGAAAATATGACTTTATTTCTTCTATCTTCTATAATATAACTCGTTAATAGCTCACGGTCTTCTAAAAAGTATCTAAGGGTTTTCTATACAATATGGCAAAATAGAACAAATTAAAAATACAATAAAAATAAAACAAAGGAAATTAAAATCAAATTGCATCAAAAGTGAAATCTTTAAACAAATTGCATGCCATGAAGGAACTTAAATGCATTCTAGAAGACTGCCATTAATTTTTTAGCAGCCACAGGGAAAGAAACACAGGACTATCACAAAGCTTTTCATTTCTACAAGATTTAAAAACAAAACAAAACAAAACAAAAAAGCTTGATGCTCAAGAGAATTGAAGCTGAGACTGGAGAGGCATAAGTCTTCCATAGAGTCTCAGGAAAAAAAGAAGCCCTATATATATAAACATACTCTTGTCACCTTCTTTACTATATGTTCTGTTTCTTTGTTTCCTTTTTTTTTTTAATTGTTTTTGACAGAGAGAGAGAGAGATACAGAGACAGAGAGAAAACTGAACTGGGGGCACTCCCCAGCTCAGCACATGGGTCCACACGGGCTGGGGCCGGGATTCGATCCTGGGTCCCCGGCTCTGCAAAGTGAGCACTCAACCCACTTAGCCATCCCGGCTTCCCCACCTTCTTTACTATAAAGAAAGGTTCTTTCACTTGTGAAAGCAAGTGGACTTGTGCAATGGACAACTTAGAACAAGTGTTTCAGCGCAAAGCCCATGTGTTGTTTCCATTATATGGCTCTCTACTGGCCTTGATTACTTAATTCAGGGGTAGATCTTAGAGCTTATAGGGCAGAGCTTTTTAGACTTCTGTTCATGGATTAACTTCAAGGGTCTCATGATACTCCCTCATCCTCCTTCCCCCAAAATGTATGTTCACTTTGTGTTTGGTGTGGAGAGAATTCATAACTTTGACACGGCATAAGATCCGTGAGGTATTGGAATGAATGGACTCTCAGGGAAGCTTACATAGATGTTTTTCTCTCAGGAGAGCTTCTGAAAAGTACAAAATAGAATCGTGGGGTGGAGATGATCCTCTTCAAGCAGTACCTCTTGTTTGCTGGTTAGTGCAGAGCTGTCTGCATTAACAAGCCCTAGAGCTCTGGATTAGATCCACATGCTCTCATGAAAATTGAATAGCCTCATAAGGATGATGCCTGAGTGCTAACCTCCCAGCTCATCTGAGGATATGCTCACTAGCAGGGGTAAAATTGTGATCAGAAAGTGTTTTAGGTACAGCTTTTATGTGTAGATGAGTGATAAAATTTTCCAGTTGTTCTGTGTTGTGAATTGTAGCTTGAAAATATTATAAAGCAGTGGTAACCAAATGCCTTCCTTGGACAGGAAACTGTCTCAGTGAAGCATTTAGTTTAAGCATTGTGACATCCTATTATGCCCTCCAAGTTAAACAAATACAAATAAAGTCTATCCAGACAATTAAATAAGTTTACCCATACAGGATTTTAAAATGTAAATCAGCAAAAGTTAGAGAGAAGGTCATCTACCAAAAATTATGAGAACAATCAATTCATAATCCTTCTATCTGGCAGAAATTAGATAACAGGGCCAATGATCTGTTACTGGCACTTCAAGGTCAGGATAACAGCCATGCTATTAGCATGTAAGTGAATGCTTAACTTCTCATTCTTTAATATAAGGGTGGAAGCGTATGTCCAGCTCACTCAAAAACATCAGGAAATCCCTAATGGAAAAATTTTCAAAAGGACAGAAACAAGACCTTTTTGTAACTTCTCCCTCCAACCCCCCCCCCAAATTATCATTGTAATTATTATTATAGTAAGAAACCATTTCAACTGATGCTGCCACTTGAAGTCACTATGGCTTTGGAACAGGTCCTACATGCACTTTGCTAGTTGGGGGTCTAATGGCCATAGTTGCCAAATTCAGCATATATACTTTTCGGTCCTTATGTTATTTTCACTTGCCTGCAGCACTTGACATTACTGCCCTATAAGTAAAGAGTCAGTCTCCTAACTGTTCTGACAGATTCTTCTCTAGATTGTAGGACAGAGAATCCTTATGATACATAACAGTGGGAGAGAGGGATGGATGGTCACTAAGTCCAGCTTAGGTTATTGCTAGGTAAGTGCCACTGAAGGATAAAAGTTGAGGATATCAGCAAGGAAATACCATGAGGAAATATTTTAAGGGAAGGATCTTGGGCTGCATGAGGTTCATAGGACTAGTGCCAGATTGGTTAGGGACTGAAAGAGCTGTTTGTGATTAGAAAGTTAGTGCTGGAATTTAAATTTGCAGAATTGGAGCCGCTCTCTGTCATGACAGGATCCTGTCATTGGAAATACATAATCCCTTCAAGTTTGCCTTTTTGACATTGTTATTGTATACCTCCGTTTTTAATTCCTGTGTTTTAATTAATTGTCCTGTACACAGCAAAACTTTTACAAGAAGGTAGAATGCCGTAATCATCTCTTAAACCTGTAGCACGAATTTACTAATCTTTGCAAGTGAGAGTGAGAACTTTTCAGCAATGAGCTGTGTAAGCAGTTGGATAGCCATGGTATAGCCACATTGTAAAGGGAATCCCAGTTTTGTATGTGATGTGGATTTAATAATAACCTCACATCTTCCTGGCACTTTAGAGCCTTGGAGTGTAAGTAATGGTAAAGCATTTGAAATTAAAAGGTGTTCCATAAATGCAAAGAAGATATGTTATGCCCTGTTTATACCACTTTATTTCATTTTTTTTCTGGTTTTTAGTTTCGCTCTCTATTTTTTCCCCTTTTGAAGTGCATTAGTTACCATGGAAACATTGGTGTCATTGGATTTTATTGGTATGGATGGAGTTTAGTAATGTCTACAAAAACATTTTGAAGTTAATTTAAAGTACTTCTTAAAATTCAAGGCTTAGATAAGGGAAGAGAAGAGATGAACTATTAAATTCTCTATTCTCTATCTGACTATCAACTCTGCCAAATTCTTTATTATCTCAGTATTTGTAGATAGATTATTTTAAAAAATAAACAGAAATTTTCAATTTTATACATTTTTAATAGTGAGTATGTTATATGTTGTGTTATTCTCACCCATATTTGTTACCTTTTTTTTTTTTAAGTAGGGCAGCTCAGGTATCTAATTTGGAGTCCTTCCCCTACCATTTGAACTTTTAGAGTTAGAGGGATCTTGCAATCCAGTCCTTCCTTCTTACGTAATCTCCTTCCCAACTCCTAAAAAGTATATTGAAGTATAATCCTCTCCTATTCCATCTATATGTAAGGGATCACTTAGTTAATTTGAAGTCAACAAATAGTTATTTATTCTACAAATACATTTTTATTGATATTGAGTGCCTTCTTTAAGCAAAGTACTCTGATGCACTCCATTGATGATTTGAAAAAAAAACCCCAAAAAAACAACAACAGGAGTTTGAAACCATTTTCTTCAAGTACCTTATCTTCCTGTAGACTAACTCCATTATGGTGTAGAGGCCCTAAATTCTGAGGAACTTGACAGTACTTTTTTCTCTGGGCTAGCAAGGAGGGCTTTCATGGGAAAGCCATCATTATTTTTCATGTTCCTGTAATTTTACACATGCTTGTCCCTTGCCTGATAAGTTATTGTCAGCTTGGGTACTCATATTCATTTTTCAAATCCCTGCTCAGGAATTTCTTCCTCTAGGAAGCTTTTTCCAAACTGCCAGAAAGGTTAATAATTCTTTGTCTGAACTACTTGAACATATATCTAGTTTGGTTCTTATGCCACTATAGGTTTACCTGTCAGTCTCCATAGAGGAATGTGAGTTCCTGGAGGACAAGAAAACATACTTTAAATATCCTTAAATGCACAGTTACCTGGCATATAGCAGGCATGTGATAAATTCTTATTATACTGACATTTGACCTGGGATATACTGCCATCTATTTGCTTTATCCCCAGGTCACAGACTGCACTGCCTTGCATTCTCTCTGCCCCAGCCAAATTGGTTGTCTCTCACTTCTTTGAAATTTCCATATGGTTTCTCTCCTCATGGCCCTTAGTGTGCTCTTTCTGCACCTGAGACAACTTTACCCTCACTTTTTACCTGGTAACTCTTTTTTTATTGTTGGGTACTTAGATCAAACGGCTCAGGGTGACTTGCCTTGACCCTGTTAACTTGGTAAGGTCATTTTAGTGTATGATCCAGTAACACTGTCTTTCACCTTTCTAACCATTTTTCACATTTGTTAGTGTCATGCTATAAGCCCTGTGAGTGCCAGGACCACTTACCTTCCTCTGTGCCTAGAATATATGGCTACTCACCAAATATATACTGAGTGAATGAGTGCAGTAGAATTTTCATAGGCAGATCAGGGTCTGGGGATGAACAGAAATCAGTCTGGAAAAACAAACAAACAAACAGAAAACCACAAGTTGTGTTCAGGGTTGTTCAGTTTGGCTATAGTTAAATTAATATATTTGGCTGTGTCTATGCTACACCCAGGTTTGGTCCAGCCTTAAACATAGGGCTAAGGAATTTAGACTTTCTTCTTGAGATTTTCAGAGTAGTCCATAAAGAATGCTGGATAGAAGGTAGACAGAATTAGAATGGAGTTTTAAAAGGATTTAATCTGATGGGGATGAATATAAAGGATAGGAGCCAGGAGAGTGTGAAGGCAGTTAGGAAGAATTTGCAATGGTCAAAGTTATTCCCATTGCAGGTGTGACCCACCATGAGTCATGAAATCAATATAGTGAAAAATATAACCAAGGGTTTTAAACAATGTCAGGGCAAACTGTCTTAGGAAGAGAAAGTGTTGTTTCATAAAGATTTGGTCTCAAGTTATAAACACACACGTGTGTGTTTTCATTGGAACAAAATGTAAAATATTTCTCTTATCGTAAGACAGTTCTAATTAGAAAAGCACTGGTGTAGGTGATAGAGAGAAAGGGTCTGATCTATAATAGAATAATAGCAATGAAAATGGAAAGAGGAATAAGTGTAATTGAAGGAAGGATTGACAGGCTTGACAACTGATTACATAGGGTAGGTGGTTAGAAAAATGGCAAAAATCAAAGGAATTTTGAGAGTTATACTGCCCTTAATAAATCTTTCAGTAAGTAGTTTTTTTGCTTAAGATAACTGTGAACTAGAAATTAGAGGATAGACTCCCAGTCCCAAATCCCTGCCCTATTCTCTGAGGTTTGTGATTTAAAACTGTTTGGGAAGGAAGAGACTGGTAGAGAAAATGATATGGTATTGGCCTTTTTAGTATTATTCACACCACATGATGTATGTGACTAGCTCTTCCCCTCATAAGGCCAGGTTTCTTATTTATCTGTGTATTTGTGGCCTCTTATACACTGATTATTTTTATTTTTATTTTTTTATTTTTTTAGCACTTAGCTGTATTCTTGAAGTATGGTTGTAAATTAAATTACTCCAGAAATTTTATAATTTTTAGGCAATAGGGTGCTGCTTACAGAGGCATTTTTATGTAATAGTAAAGAGGGGTGAACTCAGGAGTCTGAATGCTAGTGTTCAAATGCTAGAGTTCAAATCCAGGTCTGTCACTTAATAGTTGTATGACCTGAGCAAGTTACTTAGTCTATGTAAGTGTTCTCATTCATAATATGGGAATTATAGTAGCATTTTCCTCAGAGAGTTGAGGTGAAAAATGTTGCTTATTAGAATTACTTTTAGAATATTATCATTAAACATAAATAAGTCAGGTATTTATGTATTTGGCATAGGTATTTTGACTAGTCCTTTTATTTGCTAATAAGAATTTTAATAAGAAATTTTTTTTTAGATTTATTTTATTGTTTTTGACAGAGAGAGACAGAGAGAAGGTGGAGGGCCCAGAGCAGTCTCCACAGTTGTACATCATGGTTTCGTTCCACACAGGTGGGTGGGGGCCTCATAGGGCAGGAACTGGTCTGGGGGCCTCTTGCATGGGAGACACACCCCCTAGAGCCAGGGGCTGAACCGGGGTGGTGAGAACCAAACTGGGGCCTCCCTCATGGGAAGCATACCCCAGTTCAGCACATGGGTCTGCACAGTCTGGGGCCGGGACTCGATCCTCAGTCCCCAGGGCTGCAAAGTGAGCACTCAACCTGCTGAGCCATCCCAGCTTCCCCATGAAATTTTGTAAAATGTAGATGAATATTGTCTTTGAGATTTCTTTATTCCTTGCATATATTAGTTGAATCTAAACTATTCTTTTTTTTTATTATTGTTAAATTTATTGGGGTGACATTGGTTGGTAACAATGAGATGGTTTCCAGGTATACAAATCTAAGACATACAAACTGCCAACAGATATATGAAAACAATAAACTATTCTTTTCATATAGGTTTATTAGGTTGCTAAAGTTATTTAGAGTTTAAAATTCCGCATTATTTAAAATCTGCATTTTTTAATGTAAGCTAATTGCTTTTACATATGGACCTCAAATTATATAGTGATGCAAATGCAATAGAAGTTTATTTCTTGCTCATGTAATAAGAATCGTAGATGAATAGGTGAAAAGGGGACGCTTCCTCCATAAAGTCACTTAGTCTGTTGGAGCCTCAGCCATTTTAAATGTGACTTCTAAGGTCACCTTTGAGCCAAGCAGAACACAGAAACATAGATGCATGTACCTGGGTGATTTTTATGGACCAGGCCTGGTTGTGGTGCGCGTACTTCTACTCACATTCCACTAACTAAAACTCAGTCATGTGACCACATATCACCTTTTTCAAGGTGTCCAAGAAATGTAAGTTAGCTGTGTGTCAAGGAAGATGAGACCTTGGATTTTGGTGAACAACTTGTTTATGCTATAGCTGACCTGGCAACAAATATATTAAAGCCTAATGCTGGTCACTGACTTTATTTTTTTCCTTATAAATAATTCATGAAGTTCTATAACTATTTTATCCTGGCAAATAGTTACTTATTTTATAAAAAAGAGATATAAATTGTGCTTTTCTGTGATTTCTTTTTACTACTGGTTAAAAACAAACAACAAAGAAACAAAAAATCCTACTGTAGTCTTGAACTTTTTAGCATTTATTTGTAAGGGTTAATGATTATGTTGTCTTCTAAGAAAAATTAGGTCATCTTAGAACCTAAAAGTAGATTATTTTTATCAATGTTTTCTTTCCATTTTTTGTTGTTTTCCATTTTTATTACCAAAGACCATACAAGTTATTCTTAGCAATGAGGATCAGATTGTGGTTTATTATTTTTCTGGCAGAGTAACCATTTATGTCAGTAAATTATCTGTTTGGACTAGTAGGTTCACATCTTTATCCTTGAATGCCTTTAAAACTCATGTGTTCATAATATCTGTCTTGAAGCTTTCTCAGTATCTAGTTTATCTATCGGACACCCAAAATCCTATTTTATTTAGTACTTCAAGCCTACCTGCCGTAAAAAACAATTTAGAAACAGGTAATCTTACATGAAAAGAGAGGCAAGTGACACATTTATTCTTTCCCTGTTATCCTTGAGCATAGTTTTTCCTCTATGATCATCAGGTAGTCTCACATGATTCTGGGAAGTCCAATACTTTTGATATATTTAAAAAATCTTTCATTATTGGCTTTGAAGGCCCTACAAAATGCTGTTTGAATTCTTTCTAGGAAGATATATTAACTAAGTTGTACATGACATATATGTGGCTTTCTTCTTCACAATTGAGTAATCTTTCCATTTTTTTTTTTTTTTTTTTTTTTTTTTTTTTTTTTTTTTTTTTTTTTTTTTTTTT
>PVKE010043376.1:0-13397 GCA_004027555.1 Craseonycteris thonglongyai | reverse complement strand
TGTACCACGGTGAGCCAATCACAACAAGCAAAGGTTCAAAGGTTATAATAGACCGCCTCTCTGACTCTGGCCAATCTGAGCAGGCTTTTTACTAGAACACAGTGTAGCTTCGGGTACAGAACATGTATAATTTGCATGCATAAAAAGCCTGCTTGGATTGGCTGAGTTAGAGAGGCAGTCCGAGCAGCCTTGCAGTGATGGGTGCGGGATCGAGTTGGAAAATTCGTTTAGCGGCACATCCAGATGATTTTCGGGATCGAGTTGGAAAATTCGTTTAGCGGCATATCCAGACGTTTTTCGGGATCGAGTTGGAAAATTCGTTTAGCGGCATATCCAGACGTTTTTCGGGATATACTCAGCATATAAGACGACCCCCGATTTTCGATTGACTTTTTTTGGTTTCAAAAGTCATCTTATACGCCGGAAAATACGGTACACGCCGCAGGGTTACTTTCCCTTCGGAAGGGACTCTGCGTTTGGAAAATTATATATATATGTATATATATATATACACACACACACATATATACATATATACACACACACACACACATATATATATATATATATTTTTAAGTGGCCCCAAAGGTCGACTATCCTTTTCATTGTCAAGTGTGAGCGTCCGAGGTAGTGACTGGCGCCCCTCGGGGGCGAGGGCCACCGGGTGGTCACCAGGCCCCGCAGCGCGCGTGTCGCCCGCCCGCCCTGGCTGCCTCAGCGTTCGCGCCTGGACGTCCCGCACGCTCGTGGTCACTACCCGCAGCCTGACGCGACCTGCTCGCCCACGGCAGCCTGGGGCCCGGGGGGCGCGGGGGACGGCGCCCCGGACAGCGGGGGCGCGTCGGGCTCGGGGCCCGGTGCCCACCCTCCTCCCCGGGGGGATCCGGGCTCCAGGCTCGGGGAGCGTAGCCACGAGGCCACCGGGGGAAGGTGGCGGGTCCAGGCGGTGCCCACCCGCCCGAACGGAGCACCGGAGGCGCGCGTTCACCGGCCGCCCACCTGCTCCACCTCCATGACTTCCGGGTCCCAGGCGCCGGCGCGTCCTAATGACGCGCGCCCCGCCCCGCCCCTCCCTCCGGCCGCGCTGACGGCACAGGCGCCAGGCGTGCGCGCTCGCGGGCCGCGGCGTAGGCGCCAGGCGTGCGCGCTCACGGGCCGCGGCGCAGGCGTCAGGTGTGCGCGCTTGTGGGCCGCGGCGCAGGCGTCAGGCGTGCGCGCTCGCGGGTTGCGGCGCAGGCGTCAGGCGTGCGCGCTCACGGGCCGCCGCGCAGGCGCCTGGGGACGTTGGCGGCGACGCGCTGGGCGTCTCCGATTGAAGCCGCGATGGAGAAGCGGGGCCGAGGCGGCAACCCGTCCCCGGGCCAGGCCCCTCCGCTGCCCGCGGGGGCGCATCCGAAGGAGAGGCGGCCCAGCATGTTCGAGAAGGACGCAGTGAGTGCGCGCCCGGTGCCGGAGCCCGAGCCCGGCGGCGCGGCCCCGGGGACCCCGCCCCGGGAGCTCCGTTAACGGACGGGCCCCGCGCCCTGAGCTCGCGCGCGGCCTGGCGGCCACCCCGGGAATCGCCGCTTTCCGCGGAGCGGCGGCCTGGTCGCCCCCGAGCGCGCGTCCCCGCGGCCAGGGCCGTCGGGCCGGCCACGCGCCGCGCGCACCGGGCACAAGAGCGGGGAGTGCGCGCGTAAAAGCGGCAGCAGACTCGGCGTGCGAAGCCTGCACGGGAGGAGAGGCCAGGTTGTTAAACACGATGCCCGGGAACAGCCTGTCCGAGCCGCGTGGAAAACGCCCGTTCCGCTCCACGGGCGGCCTAACACCAGGGTCTCTATGTGACCGTCGTCCAAAAAAAATACCGTATTTTCCGGCCTATAAGACGACCCCCTCATTTTACAGTTAAAACACAGGTTTAGGCCTATATTCGCTGTATAAGACGACCCCCCACTTCCGAGGCTGTAGTCTTATACAGCGAATATAGGCCTAAACCTGTGTTTTAACTGTAAAATGAGGGTCGTCTTATACAGCGAATATAGGCCTAAACCTGTGTTTTAACTGTAAAATGAGGGTCGTCTTATACAGCGAATATAGGCCTAAACCTGTGTTTTAACTGTAAAATGAGGGGGTCGTCTTATACGCCGGAAAATACGGTACCCCCTTATTGTAATCGAGACCCCCATCGTCTATTGGGACTTGAACACGGAGTGATTTGACCAAGGATGCGGAATTCCTTCTAGGCCGACACTGGAAGCCGAGTTCTGGTCCGCTTGCTTGTGGTGGTTTCCATCCAGGGGTGTCGAATTGTTAAGAAAATAGCGCTTAGGGGAGATCAAGGCAATATTCATAACAGTTTTTTTTCTATTTTCATTTTATTTCAGAGCATCGTGGGCCGCAAAATGTTACCTCCCGGCCCGCGGGCCGCCCGTTTGACCCCCCCCTGGATGGATAGATTTAGGCGCCATCACAAGCAAAACACGAGTTCTGAAGATCCCCAGACATTCCAAATGAGAATCCTCAAAAGGAGTGACCACAGTTCAGGTTCTAGTGACAGCTTTTTAAAAAATATTTATTTATTTTTGACAGAGAGAGAGAGAGAGAGAGAGAGAGAGAGAACTGAACCGGTTCAGAACATGGGTCCGCACGGGCCGGGGCCGGGATTCGATCCTCAGTCCCCAGCGCTGCAAAGTGAGCGCCCAACCCACGGAGCCATCCCGGCTTCCCCTACTGACAGCTTTTTGTGTCTGTGAGGAAAGAACAAACTAAAGGGAGGGGAGACAGGCTGAGTTCACACAACCAAGAAAAAGGGCAGAACAAGGCTAGAAACCTAGATCTGTTGGACTTCAAATTTCACGCTCCCGGGGAAGCTGGGATGGCTCAGTGGGTTGAGCGCTCACTTTGCAGTGCCGGGCACCCAGGATCGAATCCCGGCCCCGGCCTTGGCCCGTGTGGACCCATGTGCTGAACTGGGGAGTGCCCCCAGTTCAGTTCTCTCTCTGTCTCTGTCTCTCTGTGTCTCTCTGTCAAAAAAACAAAAAAAAAAAAAAAATTTCACGCTCCCAGAAGCTGTTGCATCACCCGAGAATAAGTGAGTAACAGACACATCACCTGCAGGAAAGGAGGTTTTCTGCACTTGGAGGCAGACAGAGGTGCCGCTCACATACTTCCTGTAGACTAGAGATCTGACGTGGTCTTCAGAAACGAGCAGGCTTGAATCCAAGAGGAGCAGGTGCATAGGTACACTTGGCATGTAGACTGAAATCCGGGAATGAGGGATCATGGACTGAGGCCTATTTGAAACAGATGTGATCCGTCATAGCTGCCTTTGAAATGTAACTTCTAGAGGTAAGAAATTTCAGTAGACCATCAATTGGGAAGAGAGAAAGGATTCCACAAACGCTCAATAAATGTGCCTGAAGACAGTGCACTAATGAGTCATTTTTGACTTTTGGGTAGCAGATAATTCTCATGTCCCTGAGCACAGGAACAATTAGGACACAAATAGAAACATCTTTTGATTGTATCTGTCCTACATCCATTTTTTCCCCTAGTAGCACCTCAATTTTCCTTTGTGGAATTAACTAATCCTCTGGGATAGAGTTTTGGGAGACTGTCAGTCTCTTTCCTTAACTTTGTGGTGAAAATAAGACCAAAACTAGGCTTAGTACTCCTGGAATAATCCAAGAATTCCATTCTGTAGAATATCTTTCCAATTAATTACATTTTTGCTTAACAAAATAGCGACCAAAGATCCCCAAACTTCTTTTATCAGAAATTGAAAACTTGATTAGTTTCACTTGTGTGCATACATTTGAAAATCATAAATACTAACAAGTAGCAATTAGAAATACATTAATGGTACCTCATGACCCAGCTCATTTTGTTCTAGGATTATGATTATGCTCAATGTAAGGAAATGCCATATCAATAGGTTAAGTAAACAGATAGTTGTATTAGTAGATGAAAGAAGGGATCCTATTTAAAATCTTTTTAGAAGTGATTACAAAGATTCTTCCTTAATAAAGGAGTAACATACTCTTAAAGAATGCTAAATCAGGCCAATATTATATAGAAGGAAGAAATGTAGAAACGTTGAGTTTTCAGCATATTTTCAAGTCACGTGCATGCCCTGATGCAATGATAAGGGAATCATTGCATTTGGGAGTCACTGTTCATGATAACAGTGTAGTTGTGTCTTATAAGTATGTTGTAGGGAAAAAGAAGATGGCAGTTACCCTCGAGAGAAGCATTCTCTTAATAATTAAAAATAAAGCTTTTGTTTTTAAGTGGATTAGAGAGCTAGTCAACCCTCTCTGCAGTGAAAACAAAGCAGACTGAGACATGATCAAGATAGCTGACTTGTTTCTGATGGAGAACTACTAGCAACCAACATGGAATAACTCCTGCGAGAAACTGAGGAAAAGAAAATGTGTGTAGCCATGGTTTCCATCGGTTGGGTGTAAGGCAAGACAGGATAGTGATCTCTGAGGGAGTTCTCTAGAAATACAACTTATCAGGGATTGCAGCCCGCATCTCATGGCGAGGTCTCCCTTAGTTGAGAAGCATTTGAGAGCCAGGATGGGTGGAGATGGCATGAATCCGCAGAGCAGTGTTAGGAGACATCTGTACCAATAGCTCTGGAAAGGTGCAGAGGGTCTGCCTCTAGTTCCCAGCGTAGTGCATCAGTGTGTCTGGTGAGGACGCCACCTGTGGCCACAAAAAGCACGCAAAAGGAGCATAAAAAGAAAAACTTTCACTCACACAAATTAGTTTATGTTCCCACCAGTAAGAGTGGAAAATTATGTAAACCACAGGGTATTGGTTAGAGTGTGAAGAAGTGTATTGTCTGAATAATAGGGGTGAGTAAGTCATAGACTGAGAGATTCTCTAGTCTGGCGTATCAGAGTGTAAAAGCAAACCTTAAGACGATTAAACTGTTTACAAGTCACTTCAGTCTATAAGGAAGCTCAAGAACACTTAAACAGGATTATAAAAATATATAGCAAATACCAAATTCACAATGCCTGGTGTCCAACTGAAGATTAGCAAACCTACAAAAGAGCAGGAAAATACCACCCAAAATGAGGACAAGAAACAATAAATATGCCTAGAAATGACAAAAAGATAGAATTACTATAAAGGACACTAAAGTAGTCATTATAAAACAGTTGTTATATTTTTATTAAACCATTTACAAGGGGGGACCCCCCCAAAAAACCAGAATGATCTGGAGGGTGAGCCCTTTGTAGCACAGGCTTCCCCCGCTGGGTGAGTATTCTAGAAACCCACTTGCATCCAGGTACCAGCTGGTGGTATGAGAGGCTGCGTTCAGCTTCAGTGAATTTTTTTGAAGACTCAACATGTCTGCCCATATCAGGTTGGGTGATTTACATGAACAACATGAGGCCTGACAACGCACCTACCCACATCACTCAGTGCTCAGCAGATTTTGACCCAAAATGGTATGACCCCCATCCCCCACCCTTCCTATTCACTCCGTCTTGCCCCAAGAAACTTTTTTTTTTGTTTCTTACCCTGGATGAAAAAAGTCCTTAAAGGGAAATGTTTTGCTTGATGTGAAAGAGGTGGAACGAAAAGTAGCAGAAGCACTAAAAGATATCACAATGAAGGAGTTAAAAAACTGTTCTGAGCAGCGGAAGAGGAGTCTTGATAGGTGTATTGCATCAAATGGAGAGGACTCTGAAAGTGATTGAAGTTTAAACATGTAAGAATAAATACACAATTTTTTATATGAAGTAAGGCTGATAAATTTTGCTTTCACTTATAAATAGAAAATGAATGGGAAAAGATTTTAATGAAATAAATACACCTACATTTATTTTGAAAGCTGCAAAATTATTTTTCTACAATAGACAATTCCACTAATGCTGCACTAGTTTTTGAAATCTGTTCTTTAGGAGTTGGTGTTTTTGAAACCATTTCCTCACTGCAGACTTCACCTCTTCATCAGAGATGAACCACCTTACCCAGCGTCTTACTGTCCTCACATGGACACACTGAGCACCATTAATGGCTTGCATTCGTCTGTGGATTTCAATTGGAGGAACTTTTTCTTCTGTTGATTCAATAATAGCACAGTGTTTGAACATCTGAACGCTCATTTCTGTGTGCACTGGGTGAAAAATGTAAGCACCTGTGTGTGCAAGTCCAAGAACGATGGAGGGAAGATACCACGTGACTACACAGAGCTGGTTATATGCAGATGTGTCTAATGTAACAAAAAATATTAAACAGTGGAGGCAAAATTTATGAACCTGCTCTCAAAAATTACAGGGTTTTTTTTGGGGGGGGTACCCCCTCATAAAGCACGGCAAGTGGTAAAAATGTTGGCACATGTATAGATTTTCCTTTTAAACTTGTTTAAAGATAATTGATTAAATCGGAAGCAATACATTGTTGGGTCTAGCACAAAGGCCAGAGAGGTAGAAGCGGGGGAGGAAGTACGCTGCCATGATGCTGCTGTGCTCTGTGTGAAATGGTGTCTGGCAGGGAGGTAGACATGCTAAGCTAAAGGTATTCTGTAAGCCTTACCACCACCACAGGAAAAGAATAAGCTAATAGGTTAACAAATGACATAAAAGGGAACCACTAAAAATAATTCAAAAGAAAGCATAAAAAATACAGGGAATAAAGAACAGTTGGGACAAATAGGGAATTAAAAAACGGGTTAAAAAAAAACTATGTCAACCACATTATATGTAAATGTTATAAACATCCTAGTTAAGATTCAGAGATTGTTGGATTGGCGATAATAGCAAGATGAAACAATATATTGTCCATAAGAACCATACGTTAAATATAGAAGCACCCATAGATTAAAATGAGAAAGGATGAAAAAGATACCATGTGAATACTAATAAAAACTGGCAGTAAAGAATATTATGAGAGATAAAGAGGGTCATTTCATAATGTTATGAGGTTAATTCACCAGAAAGACAAGAGAATACTAAGTGTTTATGCACCTAAAACCAGAGCTCTGAAATACAGATCGCAAAAGTTTATATAGTTCTTGCTGAAATAGACATCCATAATTACATTTGTAAATTTCAGTGTCTGTATCTCTCAATAATTAATGGAACAAGGAGACGAAAAACAAGGAAGGATATAAAAAACCAACAATACTGTAATCCAGCTTGAACTACTGGACTTGTACATAATACTCCATGCAACTGCAGTTGAATAAATGTTCTTCAGAAGTGTATGTGAAACATTACTAAGATCCAACCTGTCTAGGGACATAAAACAAGTTTCAATGAATTTAAATGGATTCAGATCACACAAAGTATATCCTCTTCACAATGGAATAAATTAGAAATCAGTCTCAGAAAAATACAGAATTGCAAATTGTCTGATAACTAAGTGACATACTTCTAAATAACCCATAGTAAAAGAAGAGAAAATGCTTTTAACTGAATGAAAATGAAAATAAACATTTCAAAAAAAAAAATTGTAGGGTGTAGCTAGAGCAGTAAGTAAGGTAATTTATAGCCCTAAATACCTGTACATATTAGGAAGATTTCAGATCAGAGACACACCAGGGCCACACATGCACAGAAGAATGATTTTCCTCAAGTTTCATGTGAAGAGGCAGCAGGGGGCTGGCCATCTATCTGCAAGAGGGTCCTCAGGAGAAACCAACCCTGTTAGCATCTTGGTCTTAGACTTCCAACCTCCAGAATTTTGAGTAAATAAATTTCTGTGGTTAAGGCATGTGGGGTGTGGTATTTTGTTATGGCTCTGGCCTTGTGTCTGTCTTCAGAACGCATTTAAGTTCTTACTTTGTGGTCTTTGCCCTTCCGATTTCCTGTTCCTTTAGCTTTGCTCACATCTTACTTTAGAGGGGACTTCTCTGATCACTCATCCTAAATTAGTCCCTCACAAAGATACTCTGTTAAGTCATGTGATTTCACTTTTAATAGCAAGTACCACTATTTAAATGAGTTTATTCATTTCCCTGCATAACTTTTTATTGTTTCTCATCCCTCTTCCTACTGGAAAACCATAAATGCAGAGTCCTTGATTATGATTTAATACAAGTAGAACAACTGATTTCTGGCGATTACAGTGAAGCTCACCACTGTAATTCAGCACATAGAACATTTATCAGGCACTAAGTAAGTATTTCCTTAAAGAGTTGAATGTCAGAATAAATGTTGAATGTCAAAAGTGTGGAATGGGAAAGCTGGGATGGCTCAGTGGGTAAAGCTGGGATGGCTCAGCGGGTAAAGCACTCGCTTTGAAGCCCCGAGGACCGAGAATCGAATCCGGGCTCCGGCCCATGTGGACCCACATGCTGAGCTGGGGTGTGCCCCCAGTTCAGTTCTCACCAGGGCCTGTGTGGGAGGCTCCCGGCCCAGTTCCCACCCTGCACAGCCCTGTGCCCACCTGTGGAGTGAAACTATGTGGAAAAACCAATGATGCACAACTATGGAGACTGCTCTGGGCCCTCCCCCTTCTCTCTGTCTCTCTCTGTCTCTGTTTCTGTCAAAAATCAATAAAATTAATCTTAAAAAACAAAACAAAACGTGGAATGATGTATATGAGTACACCAAATGAGTACACTTGCTGTCCTTAAATAAAAGTAAAATAATTGAAACTTTAAGAAGACTGAAGAATATTATTTTCATAATCTCAGGGTAGGGAACATGAAAGGTTTTCCTTACATACCTGTCTTGTAGCCACTCATTTTTTTGGTCCTCTCCAGAGGCCATTGATGTTTTTAGTTCTTTTGCCTCTTCCATGGATATTCGGAATAAGAGGACCACCCCGAAAGTGTCCTGCCATATAACCGTTCTTGTTATATTGACAGTGGTTGGATTTTTTCCAGACAGCCCTCGTACATGCATGCAAATTTGTGCATATTTGTGTTTACAGATAGTGGATTGATAAGCAGTTTTACCAAATTGAGAGCAAGGACTGAATCAATGAGGCCAGGATCTAGCATCTTCACTGTTGTAGAAGTGTTCTGTTGGATTTCCAAACTGTCAGCCCTGTCCTGTGCACCAGGACCCTGAAATCTAAAATTCCATTTTATGATTAAGAAAGTCATCTTGGCTTACCTCTCCCTTCCAGTATGCGCAATTGTTACAAGAGAGACTGAGAGAATCATCTCACGATGTGCAGTATGTGGAGCCTCCGGATGATTCAATAACCGACATCGGTAAAGAATGGAAGAATGCGATGTGCAAATTACGGTTTGCTAATTCCTATAGGATGGAGCCACTGAAAAAATTCCAAGCGTATTCAGTAGAAACTAAAGTCCAGCAGATACTAAAGGTAGGTTGACAGATACATGTGATAGATAGCACTATCTTAGCTTTGGGGGTTTTATAGACTACATTCAGGTTTGTGGCAGTATAATTGCCCTGGGTGAATTTTTATAGCATTTAGTTCTGAAAATATGAAGGTACTTCATAGTCTTTACTCAGTCTTCACATTGATGCTAGATTGAAGGGAATCTTCTTTTGTTATTCAGCTCTTTATTAACCATAAAGCGTTTGTCCCTTAGCTTCCATAGTTTTCCCATAATTGGAGGAATGAATGAAAGAACATACTGAATATGTACACACGTGTCAGAAATTGGGTCCTGACAGGGCTAAAGCAGCTCAGGAATGGGCAGTGCCCGACCCAGGCAGAGGTGGTTTTGTTCTCTAAACAAATTGGAATGTAAAGTTCATTTAAGACAGTTGTTTGAAACTCAGACACATGCTCCCAGGCTAGTTCAAAACGATTTCTTCAGTTTTACAAAACTAACTCTGTAACACTAATACATACATACATACATACGTACATACATATATATATATATATATATATACACACACATATATATACATATATATATATATATTTTTTGGTAACATTAATATAGATGTTAATATTATTTATACTAGTTTTGGTATTTGAAGGCCGCGTTGTTCAGATGGGACAGATTCTTCCTGCTAAAGAGCCAAATTGCAGTTTTTTTCTTTATAGAAAGTGTGTTTGAGCGACTACACTTTCCGGCCCCCTTTGTCATCTCTGGTCTCTAGTCCTGGGCGCCAGGCACCCCGGAGGCCTCTGACCACCAGGCTCCATCAGCCTAATTCCACCCCAGACGCCTTCCTCCTTGTTTTAAAATCGCCCTCACCCTCCGATTTGCAAGACATGTTCCTTCAGTATCAGCGGATGTGAGCTACCTATTTGGAAGAAAGCACATGTTTAACTTCTGGATAAGTGATTTAATATCCCTTTAATTCTCTAAATGGATTACCCTTTATTGATATAGAAGAATAGTTCGGTGGCTCACTTTCCAATCTCCCTCCACTGTCATCGACACAAATACATTTCTAAATTGAAATAATTGTGAGATACTTGGTGAAGATATTATGGCTCCTGGCTTCAGGAAGTAAAGAGATTCGACTCAGTTTAATACAATAAAACAGTTATTATCTTCTCTGATTTACACACAATACAAGCACTTGTGAATTGAGAGTGTACATTTTGTTGTATGTCTCCAGTCAGCCCTACCACACAGACTGTGTGCAAATTTACCGACTAGAGTAGGACTTGGATTGTATTTCCATATAGAATTGGCA
This sequence comes from Craseonycteris thonglongyai, assembly GCA_004027555.1. NCBI lineage: Eukaryota > Metazoa > Chordata > Mammalia > Chiroptera > Craseonycteridae > Craseonycteris > Craseonycteris thonglongyai. The sequence goes on along the minus strand of PVKE010043376.1, from coordinate 2,817 downwards.
GAACTTCACTGGGCATGATGGGCCCAGAACAGCCTGTTGGATACGTAGGTGTGGCTAAGGGTCATAGAGAGGCCAGGACGTCCCTTTGGGCTCAGGGGACACCGAGCATAGTTCTGGACACGGATTGTAGATGAGGGCTGTCTGGAAACAGTTTAACGAGGGGCACGTGGCTGGGCGCTTTGTGGACAGCCCTCGCATGTTGATGGAGCTTATGGATACCTGCCTATTGGAGGTGCTCATTTATTTAAAAAGAGCCCAAGGTAGATAAAGCCTGATATGTTAGGCAGACTCAGAAGAGAGAGTGGAGGCTGCGCAGTGTCCCAAGGTGAAGCCCCCGCCACGTGGCTGAAAGGAATAAATGCCCCCAGACCCAGTTTGAGGCCCAGAAGTATTCTAGAAGGGAACCAGAACCAAAGTGGGGCCATTTCTTTGGTTTTATGTGCCTATAAAATTGGATGGTAGGAGCCCATGTTTTTACCCAGAATGTTGGTTAGTTGATTGTGGCTCCATGTCAGTCAGGCTGGGGCCTGAGCTGTCTGCTCAGCAGATGGTATGGCTCTGCTGTGGGGGCCCGGCTCGCCCCAGCTACAGTGATTCCTTAACATGCGTGCAGGGGAGCCCCCACTTCCCCTGGCACCCCCCCTCCCGCCCCCCCAGAAAACAGCACACAGTGGGAACGCGGGGGAATGTGGGACTCGTGGGCCGCGATGCGATTTGAGGAGGCTGAGGAAGGCGGGTGTGGCATGGGGTCCAAAAACCCAGATCTGAATCTTAGCAAGTACATATACCGTATTTTCCGGCGTATAAGACGACCGGGCGTATAAGACGACCCCCTAATTTTACAGTTAAAACATAGGTTTAGGCCCCACTTCCGAGGCTATAGTCCAATACAGCGAATATAGGCCTACACCTATGTTTTAACTGTAAAATTAGGGGGTTGTCTTATACGCCCGGTCGTCTTATACGCCGGAAAATAGTTTAAGAAGATTTACTTCTTCTAGCTAAGAATTCCCAGAAGCTTTTATAAAATTCCCCATGTATCTCCCTAATAAGTGCTTGGTAGAGTAATCTAAGCAACACTTGCAGCGTAAGGATTGGTAATGAGTAAGTGAACATAATTTAGAAACCAAAGTAAATTTTCTACAAAATTGTTAGAGATAAATTGGTAAGCATAACATTGACTTACTGTTATTTGGTTAGGAATATGTATATTTTTTTAAAAAGTTATATGTATTGTTTAGACACATTTTCTATTTGAATATTTAGAGAAAATTTGCTTTGAAAATTAAATATGTTTTTAAATTTTTTAAAGGAAAGACTTAAAGATGTCAGCTACGATGATAAAGTCTTCTCTAAGTTGTCACTTGAATTAGCAGACCGCATATTGTTAGCAGTCAAAGAATTTGGGTACCACCGTTACAAGTTCATTGTAAAAGTATTATTTATTCAGAAGACGGGTCAGGCAGTAAACGTAAGTACCCGCTGATCCAGCATCTGTCAGGCAGAACTCGCAGGTCTGTCCTCACTAACGATTCGGTATTTATTGTGGTGTCTGTGGGGGAGGTTGGTGGGGATAGGAAGTCCCACCCGGTGGCCTCCCCAGGCCACCCTGGAGGAAGCATTGTCTTCGGCCTCACAGATACAGCAACACTAACCATAGCTGATGAGCTAAAAAAAAAAAGCAAAAAGGTCTCATAGTGTTTTAAGAAAGTTTATGAATTTGTCTCGGGCCACATTCAGAGCTGTTGTGGGCCATGGGCTGGACACGCTTGCCCTAGAGTGAGGATAGTGTTAAATGCATGAACTAACCTCGAAATGACGTTTTCCTATAATTTATAGGTAAGTGTAGAGATAGCCTGTTCCTTGATCGTAGCAGTTTTGACATTTCAGTGTCATTTCATGATTAATCACTAAGTCGTCGGAGTCGGTACAGGTGCTGCGCACGGGGGCCACTGCGGAACATCCACGTGTGGGCCGTGGGGGGGACGCGCTCGCGTGGGGTCGGCTGGGCGGGGCGTCACACACGCAGCACGGCGTGGGCCGTGGGGGGACGCGCTCATGTGTGGCTCGCGCCGGGCGGGGGAGCAGCAGGCGGGCAGCAGGCGGCCCCGGGCCCAGAGCCCCAGCGGCGGGAAGGGGCAGCAGGCGGGCAGCAGGCGGGCCCCGGGCCGGGAGCCCCAGCGGCAGGAAGGGGCAGCAGGCGGGCAGCAGGCGGGCAGCAGGCGGCCCCGGGCGGGAGCCCCAGCGGCGGGAAGGAGCAGCAGGCGGGCAGCAGGCGGGCCCCGGGCCTGGAGCCCCGGCGGCGGGAAGGGGCAGCAGGCGGGCAGCAGGCGGGCCCCGGGCCCGGAGCCCCAGCGGCGGGAAGGAGCAGCAGGCGGGCAGCAGGCGGGCCCCGGGCCCGGAGCCCCAGTGGCGGGAAGGGGCAGCAGGCGGGCAGCAGGTGGGCAGCAGGTGGCCGTGGGCAGCAGGTGGCCCCGGGCCGGAGCCCCAGCGGTGGGAAGGGGCAGCAGGCCGGCAGCAGGCGGGCAGCAGGCGGGCAGCAGGCGGCCCCGGGCCGGAGCCCCAGCGGCGGGAAGGGGCAGCAGGCCGGCAGCAGGCGGGCCCCGGGTCCGGAGCCCCAGCGGCGGGAAGGGGCAGCAGGCGGGCAGCAGGCGGGCAGCAGGCGGGCCCCGGGTCCGGAGCCCCAGCGGCGGGAAGGGGCAGCAGGCGGGCAGCAGGCGGGCAGCCGGCGGCCCCGGGCCCGGAGCCCCAGCGGCGGGAAGGGGCAGCAGGCGGGCAGCAGGCGGGCAGCAGGCGGGCAGCAGGCGGCCCCGGGCC
>PVKE010043375.1:0-13398 GCA_004027555.1 Craseonycteris thonglongyai | reverse complement strand
TCGACAAAGAAAGGTTCCCATTTTTAAAAAAAGCGGCATATCAAATCGTTTTTTGGGTCAACGTATTTATGCGAATCTTTGTTTTCAAACATGAATTTAATAAAATCATGACATAGATCTTGACTTACCGATGAGCATCTTAATAATTGTTTGCTAACAGGGTTGTCGTCATACTCTCCTAATTATGAGGCACTGGCCAATGAAATGCAATGCCAAAGATCACACTGACAGATTGTATATTTTTATGTTTCTTTTATGTTTTTTTAAATGATTTTATTATACATGTGTTTTTTATTTACTTTGTATTACGTTTTGTATATATGTTTCTTTGTGTGTATATAATTTGTACAATAAATTTATTATTTTAAAATTATTTTTGTTTATTATTTTTTTATTCTTGTTCAATAATAAATATCCTTAGAAATAGCTAGTGCCTGCCGCCCTACCGATATTTTAGAATGTGCCCTAGGGTGTAAAAAGGTTGGGAACCCCTCGTGTAAGTAATATAGTCAATAGTATTGTAATAGCTATATTAGATGACTTATAGACATATTTTGTGAGATATGTAAATGTCTAATCACTGTATTGTTTTGTACAGCTGAAACTAATAAAAATTTGTGATTCTTTCCCATATGATTGAAAACCTTGTCATTTCTAGATGTGATAAAATGTCCACAACTGAATATGAAAACCTGTTATTAAGAATTAAAATCCAGGGGAAACTAGGATGGCTCAGTGGGTTAAGCGCTCACTTTGCAGCACCAGGGACCGAGGATCGAATCCCAGCCCCGGCCTGTGCGGAACCATATGCTGAGCTGGGGAAGTCCCCCAGTTCAGTTCTCTCTCTGTCTCCGTATCTCTCTCTCTGTCAAAAAAATTAATAAGATAAATAAATAAAACTTAAAAAAAAAAAAGAATTAAAATCCATTTCAATGAACGGCATCTAATTATTCAGACCATGTTTCATTCTCCATTAAAAAAAAAAAAGAAAACATGATCTTCATGTCATTTTAGACATATCCAACCGTAGTTTTAAAAATATAACACTCTATTCTGCCATAATGGAACCATCATTTCCTCATTCCAGAATTATATTTTGACTGCCTGCCAATTTCTGGAGTCAAAGAGGTTCTTCAATGTTGTGAGTCTTTCAGATTAATTATAAGGGGACAACATGCAAGTAAATATGAAATAATGTATAAAAACACACTCATGAAATCAGTAGCTTATGAATGTTAGTGCAGGAGTAATTCAGAGTGACATGAAATTTCACAGGGATGATTACTTGTAACAATAAATTCAAATTCAGTGAGTCAATGAGGTGGCAGTGGGGGGTGGTGGGGAGAGGGAGTTCCATAATCCAGAATTATAGGCACAAGAGCTGTGGGTTGAAAACAGCAGCAAGAAAGAGAAAAGATGAGAATGAATATCAGTGGCCATTTGGGGACTAATAGAGGTAAATAGTTGATGGATATATTTGAATATTGGTTAGAATGGCTTAACTTCAATTTAATAGTTTATAGTTAGTGACATTCCAAAGATTTATCTAAGGAAAATCATGTTGAAGAGGATAATGTAACAGTTTTTCTGAAGCTGAATTGGCAGAGGGAGAATCTGAAGCTCATTGGAGTTGTCAAGGTATGAAGTGATAATCCTGTACTATAAAAATGGAAACGATCAAGCAAATCTTAAATTAGTTGCATAGGAAGAAATGGCAAGGTTGGTAATAAATTGATTGGCAGGACAAATTTGGAAGCAGCCTCTGTGTTCAGAAATGTGCCAGGCTTGAAATCTTGGAATACTGGGAGAATAAGGATGTGTGATTACTAGAGAGGAGCTTGGTTAGTAATTCTGGGTTTGATGAGGGCACTATTTTAGTTTTATAGATGAGTTGTCATTGGAAAAGTCAGGTTAATATATTTTCATCTGATTATAGAAATAGTGAAGTAATCATTTATAGTAGGTGGAGATGAAAAGAGTAGATTCACAAAAAATGATGTAGTTTTAGAGTTAATGCAGTTTAATATCTTAAAAATATGTGTTAGGCCTTGTTCTAGACATGAGAAATACATGGTAAGAGAAGGCATGTGCTCTGCCCTCATGAAACATTGAAGGAAGGGAGGAAAGGGCCTTGGTTAGAAATTTGGAATGGCTAGATTTACAGGATATGAAGAAAAACAAGAATGAATTAAGAATTCTACAAAAGAGCAGTTTTATTGTTACCAAGATAACTAAATGTCAATTTTAGTATTGAAACATCAAAGGATCAAAAATGAATGTCCATTAGTAGGATAATTTACTTAAAAAGTGTGAAAAACTATGTAACTATTTAAAATGAAATCTTTATGCACTGAAGTACATAGATGTCTATTATGTATTTAGTGAGAATGGAAAGTGTGGATGTCTGATACTGATTTTATATTTATAAAATAAGGGGGTCTATGTAAAAATACACTCACACAAATATATATGTTTGTATATGTATAGAAATAGGTCAGGAAGCCTACTCGCCAAATAGTTGTAAAGAGTATAAGCATCTGAGGAGTAGAATCAGGAGGGTGAGGAAGAGGGGTTTTCAGTGCTTCCTGTATTTATGAATTATTTGTATTTTACTACAATGGGTGTGCATTTTTTTACAATTGAAATCTGTACTAAAATAATTGTAGATTTACATGGAGCTGTAAGAAACACCGAGTTCCCCCTCTGGGACTTTGACAATAACAAACGTTGGATCTTTTGTTCTTTTCCCACAGGTCCCTGAGGTTCAGTTCTCTTTTACTATTTTTAATTAAATTTATTGGGGGGAGGGGCATTGGTTAGTATTAATAAAATTACATAGGTTCCAGGTGTACAGTTCTACATTACATCGTCTATGTATTGCATTGTGTGCTCACCACCCAGAGTCAGTTCTGTCTCCATTGCCATATATTTGAGTCCTCTTCATTCCTCCACCAGCACCCTACTTAAATTATTTTTTCTATTTTTTCTCTCTGTCATTCACACTGAATAAATTCTGTGGATCTCATGATCACTAATTCTATTCTATGCATTATACTCACTACTATTGAGCCCACCCTGTGAATTTTTTGTTGTTGATTTCTCTTCTTGCATTTTTCAATACTATTATTTCCATCTGGTAGCTGCTGAGACTGAGCACTTTCAACTCTGAATGTAAGTTTCCTGGCAGTCAGGGTAAAACAGAAAACAAGCATCATACATCTTCCTCTTTGAGAAGTAGAAACACAGCAATTCTCAGGGACATTAGAGTTTCCTAGATAGACACTGAGAGAAATTGCTAACTATAGGTGGACTACAGGACCGGCTCTCAGGACAACTAGCAAGCAGTTTTGAATGTATTGCTACATGACCCTTGGAAGGGAATGTTATAATCCAAAAGAAAATCTAAATGATTAGTTAATTTCAAATTACAGCCCCAATGAGTATATTCCACAGGGAAATTATTACAGAGGGAAATAGAAAGACATTAATGCATCTGGGAGAGAAACAAGTTCCAAAGAACCTCCCAGGTCTGAGAGGAAGTAATAATATAATAATGGCTTAAAAAGTATATGGAATGCTAGCTGCTGCTTAACTAACATCACAAGGATAGGGAAGACCCAATTCATCTTAATGAAAGCACTTTAGGGCCTACCAGTTCTTTGAGGCATGGATGTCTATGGGCTTCCTGGCCAGAGTTGCAGAGAAAGAGGGCTCATTGGCAAGTTAGACAGCTGAATGAAATCACTGTGTACAGTATCCAGGGAGAGTAGAAATCATTGTTGAAGAGAAACAACTTTAGGGGGGGCGGGTCTGAGCTTTTAGCAATGGGGAGATTTAAAAGGAAATCTTGTGAGACCTAGTGAGAAAAAAAAATGATTTGTTGAATATGGCTTTTACAGGGTGGCCTTCTGGATAGGATAAGTGGGAAGATTTAATTGGGGAGAAGGTCATTAGGTTATAGTCTAAATACACTAGTTGGAAACCAAGTAAGGATCATTTCTAAGAAAGTTGAGTATGATCAGTAATGTCAAAAGTTGAGGAAAACATATAAAGCATGAGAATAAATGGGACAAGGGTGGGAACTGGTTTTGTTAAATAGCTCTGAGGTCCAAGAGAATGTGTAAATAGGACAATGAGGGCACAATTGTACTGAAAACACAGGAGCTAAGAAAAGAAGGACATAGCTAATGCTCTAAGATGAAATGATTTGTGTAAGAAGTAATTTATTATTAGAACTATTTATCAATAAGTGTTGTCAGGTAAAGGAAATAACTCAAAAAATGCCAAAGACATGAATAAACTGTGGAGTAGGAGCAGGCTTTAGGAAGGAAACTGAATATGAGCACAGATCTCTCAGAAGCAAGGTAAAAGACCTAGAGCTCTAATAGACTTTGGATTTTGAAAGGCAGACATCTCTCCTTCTGCTATTAAAAGGAAAGATGAGAATATGAATGTGCAGATGGCTTGAAACCCTGACATGCATAAGTTAGAATTTTATTTTTTTATAACCTAATTTCTCTGCTATAGACTATTTCAGTGTGGCAACAGAAAATTCAGGTACTGGTAGTTCAAGATTCTCTGTCTCCTATTTTCCTGGTGCCTATTCCTCAAGGAGTGCTGGTGAGGGATCCTTTGCGTTTTTCTGTCAGCTGCTCTGTGAATCTTCCATGAAATGGAAATCATGGTTCCACTTTTATGCCTACTACAGCTCAAGAATCTCTCACAAATGTCTCCAGTACTGTCGACCTAGATACCCAGACATTTGATCTCTGGAGTCTGGGTCTTTCCCCAGGTTTCTACCCAAGAAGCCTAGTGCATAGCCTCTGGGAGTCTCAAGAGTTCTGTTCTTCTCAACTCTCCTCCATTAGTCCTTTGTGTCTTATCTAACAGTGGAATGACGACTCAGGGTAGAGGGTGTATGTATGCTACACTCTTGTGGCATTTTGCCTAAAAACTTGTAGCTCTCTGAAGTCCTCACTGTTTCTACAAGAGTTTTTGCTTCTATAATCAACCAAGAATAGTGCCCCTCCTTTTTTGGTGAGAGCTGGGAGGGGGATTTTCCCCATACAGTGAGCATAAAACCTCTTAGTATCTTGAATGTGTTGGGGCTGGAGGGGAGATTAAAAAAAAAACAAACAAAACATGGTTAAAATTTCTAAAAGATATTAAAATAATACAGATATCAAAGATGAAGAGAATGAGAGAAAGCCATAATGGATAATCTTAGTCTTGGTCAACTCTAAGTAACTGATAGTGGAGAGGACTAGTAGACTTAGAGAAAGAGAGACACTGATATATATAGAGAGAATTGAGAAGCTGAAATCTATTTGAAGCCCCATTAAAGAAGCAAAAACAGCACATGTGGAGAAAAAATTAAAACTGATCATTGACATATCAGGCATGCAGAAGGATGTGAAGAGTTGATGGCTCTAGAAAGGATAGTAAGAGAAATAAATGATCATAACAGCTAGCCCAGGGTGGTAAATAGAACCCTATGATTTTGAATAAGGAACACATCACTGAATTTGGAAGTAAAGCAGAACACATAATGAGGAAGTAAAGATGGAGAATAGTAGGGTATCAGAAGGGTGAAGAAGTTTAAGAAGCTTGAAACCATGGTGTTGGAGAGGTCATAATTTTATATTGCTTTTCCATATTCCTTTTGTTATCTATTGGGTTTTAACTTTAAATAACAAGAATTCAGAGAATCTCCATAACTTGATGGTCTGGAAATGAAACCATGTCCTGAAGGTACCAATTCTCTTATTATATATTGGAAGAAAGAAAGAAAAAATGTCATAAACTTTATAAAAGACAGAGTCTGACTTTGGAGTGGTGAAACATGATTTCAAATGCAAACCTAATCACTTTTATGTGATTTTAAATGAAGGGATAATTACATTTGTATGACCACTTGCTTGAGAGAGTTAAGTAAGATTATGATCAGGTACCTAGCATGGGATCCTGAACATAGCAAGAGCTGTATAAATATAATTCAATTTTCCTACACCTTCATTTATTCAACAAATATTTTTAGAGCAGCTAATGTTATAGCACAAATAGTGTATTAGTCAGCATAGGCCACATTGTGCTATAGTAATGAAGATTCCCCAAATTTTAATTGCTGAACACAACAAAGTTTACTTCTCTCACTAACTCAAAGTTTGCTGCATATTTAGGTAGCTTTGCAGGGCAGCTCACCTCGTGTAGCAATCAAGACCACCTCACTATTTTAATCTAACCGTCTTAGGTTAACACAGAACTCTGCAAAGATCACTGCAGCAGAGAGAGTACTGTCCAGAACTGCTGGTAGATATTTCTGCCTAGAAGTGACACACATCAATTATCTTGCAGTTAATTGATCAGAACTAGTCCTATGGCCTCCCCTACTTCACAGGGATGAATGTGGAGTCTGTGTGCCAGGAATGAGAGAAGACCCAGATATTGATGAATACAAGTAATGTCTGCCACTGCTTGGCAAGGCATTGGGTACTTAGTAGTGAACAAACCAGACAGCATTTATCTTTCCCTCATGAAGCTCTCAATCCAGAGTGACAAGCTGCTGAGAAAATTATAGTATCTGTACGGAGCCAGGTTTCTTCCCAGACAAGTCAAGTAACTAGATCAAAGATTTGCATTCAATAAGTATAAAGTTATATGGGAAAATAGGAAAGGGTAACTGTTAAGTACAAGTGACAAGTATGGAAAACTTAGCAATCTTCAATAAATATTTACTGAATGAATGTTAAGTGAGGAATAAGAAGAAATTTAGCTCTAAAAAACTAAGTGGGAAAGGCAACAGAGTGAACAGACATAGGAAGAAACACACATGGAAACCGTTTGTGCTTTTCAAATGTTCTGAATAATATTTGGGAATAAAAGCTGTTCTTGCTATATCTACTGCTTCCAGTAAGCCTGAAATATTTCCACCCTGTTCTCTTCTGCCATAGTTAGGCAGTGTAGGAAGGAGTCCCCAGCCAGATTGTTTCATTCTTACCTAGTTAAGAACATAGGAATTGTTGGGAAGCTTGGACTCTGATTCATCTTCTGGAATGTTTTATGGTAAATGAAGTTTGCTTGATGGGCAGCTGTCAAATGTATGGGGTCACAAGAAATGAGGAATTATGCTACTATTAATATAAATACTGCAAATGTTACAGAGTTATGCAAACATCTTATGAATATAAAATTTGAATTTATTATAAAAATGATAGAAAACGTGAAAAAAAAAGAAACATTTATAATGCAACTTCATAGAAATAAACAATGTTAACATTTTAGTATAGTTCATCCCAAACATTTTTCTAGGCACACACATTTATTTGTCTTAGAAAACAGATCATATAATACATACTGCTCTGTCACCTTTCTTTTACTTATCAGTATTTCTTGACTATTTTTCTATGTCAGTAAATATCCTTCCACAATTTTATTCTTAATGGCTGCATGTTATTTATCATATATGTGTGAACATATATTTTCTTATCCTCCCATTAGTTTACTTACAGATGGTGGCCATTATAAATAATGCTGTTATAAATATACTCTGGCTAAATTTCTGTGTACCTCTTTATTTAATAGGGTAACTTTTTGAAATGGGAATTACCATGGCAAAATTATATTCATTTTAAGACTTATTATGTACATTACCAAATTGCCCTGTAAAATATTATTTTAATCTACATTCCTACCAGCAATGGATGAAAGCAGAAGAGTGCTTAGGAAGCCCGTAAGTAATTGAGAGAGTGCTTACCCGGTAGTATTATGAGAGACTTCATAATGACTTTAGTATAAGATGTCTCTTTTTCTCAGGAATAATTTTGGGGGAGCAAAATCTCATCTGACATTTGTCCATATATTACAATTTAAACAAAAAGAGAAGATTCATTCAAATCTCATTTGTGTTCTTATGCCTAGTGTCTATTGAGTATGAAAACTTTGTCCACCTGTAAAAATATCTAAAAACACAGTAGGATTGTGTCCCTAATTTATCTCATCTAGAAACACTTGAAATATAAATACATAAAGCCCACTGCTTCGAAAGCCCACATTGGACTCTTTTAAGAATTACAGCTTCTACTTGATGAAACCTCTTCCAAACCCACATCTACTTTTACTTTAATACAGAATGAACAAAAACAGCAGGAAATATTTAAAATAGATTTTTTTGGGGGGATTCATAACCAAAATTTTTGGAAGTCAAAATGAAAAAAAATTTAAACTACTTTGCTAGATTACTCAGTAAGTGTTATTTCCGCTGTAAGGTATATTATATTGTTTCCATTCTTTTCACTTTATCTCCAAGCAAATCAGACTAAAGGAACACATTACAGATTAAGTGGCAGCTATTTGATTGATATGGTTGGAGATAGCACATGGCATATTCTTTATTTTTAAACTGTTTTGAGTCTTTCTTCTTGCCCACAACAATAGTGTATATAAAAATTACATATACCAGGGGAGGCCGGGATGGCTCAGTGGGTTGAGCACTCACTTTGCAGCGCTGGGGACCGGGGATCGAATCCCGGCCACGGCCCGTGCGGAACCATATGCTGAACTGGGAGCTCCCCCAGTTCAGTTTTCTCTCTGTCTCTGTATCTCTCTCTCTCTCTCTTTCTCTGTCAAAAATAATAAATAAATAAATAAATAAATAAATAAATAAAATTATACCAAAACTTTCCCATGGCACACTTATGTTATCCCCATCTTAAAAAGGGATGATTACTTTTCCATTGCATTCTTTATTATTTGAAGTAAGTTACACTGAGATATACAGAGTTTAAAATAGTTAACGGAATTCTAATTCTATAAGAATTTACAATTTCATGAGATTAGAAATGCCACTATAAAATGTTAATCAGAAGATGCATTTGTTTTAATTCTTGATACTAAAAATATTGACTGAATTGTGAATGAACACATTTAAGGTTGCAGATGTCATTTTTCATGAGATTTTTCTGAATGATGTAATTTTCATATTTCGTATAGCAGTTTGATCATTTTACAGATTTACTTTACATAATTAGCTGGTAAATGAGAAATTCAATTGCTGATATAAAACTATATCTCTGTAATATAGAGAATAAGTTAAAATTCTGAATTATAAATAAAAAGAAACAAATATTTTGAAGACATCTGTTCCTCATCTGTCTGAAGTAAGCTAATTTAAAACAGTGTAACTAAATGCAAGAAATGCTAGAATATAAAAAAACACCTTAGAATATAAAAAATAATTCATTCCATTTTAATACAATTTCTTGAATTAGTGATTTTTTTTATTTTAATATCCTTTAGCCTCTCATTCTGTCATTACAAAGAAGGCTGACAAGATAAACAAACAATAATCCATGCTTTTCAAAGCCTCTACTAAATGAATTATCTTTTTTATTTTTTTAATATATTTTTATTTATTTAGTTTTATTTTTGATAGAGAGAGAGAGAGATACAGAGACAGAGACAGGGAGAGAACTGAACTGGGGGATCTCCCAGTTCAGCATATGGTTCCGCACGGGCCGGGGCCGGGATTCGATCCCCGGTCCCCGGCGCTGCAAAGTGAGCACTCAACCCACTGAGCCATCCCAGCTTCCCCTAAATGAATTATCTTAATTACTATTATTCTTTTATATGTAGACTAACCTTCACTCCTAACTCGGGACTACCTCCCTCTTCATGTATTATAATTCTCCATTCAGTTATTTTAAATGAGAGGTTAGTGAGAAAGTCCTTAATCTCACTCCCTAAAGTTGTGTGTTCCTTCTGTCACAAAGGGGATCAGTAAATGTGAAAGGAAGGTATTCATACTCATGGAAATGTAAAGCATCTTTGGTATAGTCTCATGATTAGTAGAGAATCATCCTTTGAAGACTGCTTTTTTCTTTTGTTGAACATTTGCATTAAGTGAAAAATTAATCGTATTAGGAGAAAGGAAAAGACACTAGACATTCTATAGTCTAACCAAAAAAAAAAAAAAAAAAAAAGATAGAGTTTTTTCCCCCATAATTGGGGGCTGCAGAGCCTTAAGGCTTCAGTGGGACTGGATTTTGATCCCTATCAGAGAAATTATATTTATGAAAAAAAAACAACCCTCAATGCTGATGCTACAATATAAATTTGGGGAAATTTCTGCTTGGATACCTGTGTCTCTCCTCACTAACAATAGACCATGAAAGGAATTGATACTGTAAGAAGTGAAAACACTTTTTCTAACATATTCCCTAAGGTACCACAAGTTATATTTTGTGTGTTTATTTCCAGGGAGCATGATAAAGATCCAGAGAGTTTTTTTAAGATATTAATGCACCTTAAGGACTTAAGACTCAATTTCCATGTATCTGTCCTTGGAGAAACCTTCACAGAAGTCCCAGGTATGTATTTTGAATTTTCTATTGTGTATTTTTATAGATGACATAAGCTCTACAACTTAAGTATTAATTTTCATGTTTCTCTTTGTTAGAATAATCAAGATGAGCACTGTTAACCAAAAGATTATACAATAGCATTAAAGTGAGATTCAATTAAAAAAATACTTCAGTAAGCATTCTTGGACTTAAGTTGAGAACATGAAATCATCTCGTTTATCAAATATAGTTTATACAATGCATCTTTATATAAATAAAATATATTGCTTTAGGCATCTTAACACTTAAGAAAAGTAGGAATTTATAATTGGATATACAACCTCTCACTTCTGGGGTCACTGACTTGAATCCTATTCACATTGGTAATGGCTGAAATATATTACCATCTGTTTGGTGGCCTGTGTAAAGCATTTTGGTGTCAAACTTGTAATATGTTGCAGACCACAGCCCATATCATAGTTATCATTGGTCTACCCCTTTTTATTGAACTCGAGATAACTAGCAAAAACCCTAAGCACTTAAGTGTTCATATTTTTTAAGCTTTCGGTATTTAACAATTTTTTTTATTCTGAATACACAGACCACAGAAGTTTAGAAATGACCTCTGCCATTGTGCACTATGACTCGTAACAGACCACAGTGTTCCATAAGGCAGAACAGCAGACTTGAAGTCAAATTGGCTTCTATAGGAATGGAGTAAATTATCGCTTGAAGGTGAATGGGCATTTTGGAAATCCTATAGTGTCAATCAGAAATGGTTTTGCCCTCCACCCGCAGGGCACATTCGGCAATGTCTAGAGATGTGTTCATTGTTTTAACTGTTGAGGGGAGGGTGCTACTGATAAACATCCTATAATACACAAGATGGCCCCTCATAACAAAGAATTGTCCAACGTGAAATGTCAGTAGTACCAAGAATGAGGAACTCTGATGTATGGGAATTGAAATCAGAAGATCAGGTTTGGGCCAGAGCCCTTTAGCATTCCAGGTTAACCTCAGTCAATCCATCCAGGCAATACAAAGGAGAAGATGGAAAAGAGAAGTAATAATAAGAAAACTAACCTGCCCTATCCACTTTACTGAGTTATAATGAGGATTTCTGCACAATTAGATAATTTTGGAGAAAGTACTTTCTAAACTATGCAAATTTTATTATAAGGCGCAGAGTTTGCATATGGACTGAGTCTTTGATGCATTTTTGTGTCCAGAGAAGATATTAACGATGCTGAACCTTAAAAGTTCATTCTTGCCATTATTTTAATTACTTGTACTCCAGAAAATTAGAAGGTCATTTTGCTACATAAAGCATTCTCAGATTCCTTGTTACAAATGAGCCAAAAGGCTGAGAAGCTTCTCAATGCAAATATTTTAGTTTTGGCGAGTTCTCATGACAAGGTCACGTTGTTAGCCCTTGAGATGGTTAAAAAAAAAAGCAAATGCTTAAAATAACAAATCAATGGAATGTGTTTGTATACTTTATAATTTCCCACAAATGATAATTCTAAACAAAATATTTTTTCTCTATTATATAGAGAGCCAAAAACCTTACGTCAGGGTTCTTTCTCTACTGCAGACTTGGTGGAAGAAGAAGATTTAGCTTTAGGCATTGGGGGTGAGGAAGGCCGGGGAGTGGGGAGGTAGAAAGTTTGCAGGGAAAGTAAAAGCCTGAACTGCAATTTTGGCCGACAGAAGTCTTTCTGGTTCACCTTTAATTTGAGGTTAAGAACAGTATGTGGAAGGCTTCTGGTTAGTATCTGGCATGACAATGGTTATTACTGTGATCTTGGCATATTCCTGATCCTTAGCTCTGGAGTCAAATGTTGGATAATTATATAACATTTTCCTCCTCTCCCATCTCCCTTTTCACTAAGCTCCCAGCTACAATCTCATTTTCAGCAGAGTAGCTACACTGAGGACAAACTAATAGAAAGTTTCTAGGAACCCAAATAACTTATATCACGTTCATATAAAAGTATAAAATTTTGCTACAAGGGGAGCCCAGCAGAAGAAAAGCTATTAATATATTGATCAGTGTTGAATTATAAGATGGTTACCTAGAGATTAAATAAATGTTCCAATAAAATGGTATAAACTCATTCACTCTAAACTATAACCAAACCTATTCCTAGTCTTTTCCTTTTTTTTTTTTTTCATTGTTATCTCTATTTACTCATTCCTCTTACACAGTAGTATTTACTCAGTTTCTATTGTGATCTGGCACCATATTGTGGATACCAATAAGAGAAGACCACAGTTCTTCCCCTATAGAATTTTACTATCTGGGAAGCAAAAAATGTTTCTATAATTACATTTCATTATACCATACATATCCTTGTTTATATTGTTAATATTTTTGTTAATTTGAATGGTTATTTTATAACCCTTACTGTAATTTAGTGACTAGATAATCAAACAAGTATTTCTATCCCCAGTGTATATCTGAGGAAAATGATTTATACTGATTTCATTTAAGTCACATGGACCTGAACTAGATAGTCAGTACAGAGGCACCTTCACATTATTCTTAGAGATAGGCATATGGTCACATTCCCAAGAATATAATTGCTGAATTCCGTTTCCCAATAATCTGATTTAAAACTGACATCTTCTGTGTCCCAGTCCTTTGCTGAAGAAAACAACAAAATATAAGAAATTAAGAAAGATTCAAATAAATGTAGACATATATGCTCCTGACAAGAAAGAATAAATACTATAATATAAATGACAATATCTCTGAAGATAATTTATGAATTTAACAAGATTCCAATTAAGATGCCAGAATATTGCTTCATATATCTGCACAGAGTAGTTCTAAAATTCATACAAAATAAGAAAATGGGAAAATATCAAAGAAATCACTCACCAAGGAATAATGAAGAAAAACATGTCCTACCAGATTCAAAACATATATAAAGTAATAACTTTTAAAAGAGTACTTTAGAATTCTAAAAACATGAAAGTAGAAAAAATGGAGAGGGCACCAGCATTATGGACACACTCAATGGTTTGGTGGTTACCAGGATAGGGGGGAGGAGCGGGG
>PVKE010043374.1:0-13398 GCA_004027555.1 Craseonycteris thonglongyai | reverse complement strand
ATGTGTCCTGATACAGCAGCTTTGGCTACACAGAACGTTCCTGTGCTGCAACTGTATGTACCACGGTGAGCCAATCACAACAAGCAAAGGTTCAAAGGTTATAATAGACCGCCTCTCTGACTCTGGCCAATCTGAGCAGGCTTTTTACTAGAACACAGTGTAGCTTCGGGTACAGAACATGTATAATTTGCATGCATAACAAGCCTGCTTGGATTGGCTGAGTTAGAGAGGCGGTCCGAGCAGCCTTGCAGTGATTGGTGCGGGATTGAGTTGGAAAATTCGTTTAGCAGCATATCCAGACGATTTTCAGGATCGAGTTGGAAAATTCGTTTAGCGGCATATCCAGACGTTTTTCGGGATATACTCGGCATATAAGACGACCCCCGATTTTCGGTTGACTTTCTTTCGTTTAAAAAGTCGTCTTATACGCCGGAAAATACGGTATTACTGCACAGATTTGCACACAGCGAGTCTGCGTCCATAGTCCAAGTTTAACTACCTCAGTATACTACCTCTAGGTCACCCTAACAGTGACTATGACAGTGGCTGGTGATTGTATTATCTCATTTTTATAAATAAGGCAACTGAAGCTTAACTTCCTAAGGATACACAGCTAGAAAGTAGCAGAGCCAGGCCTCAAAACCAGGGCTTTTAACCAACTCCAGTGTTCTTTGTGGTAACCAGCCTACTCTAGATGTTGAATATGTGGCCCTACCCTAGCACCTGGTTGCCTGAATTATGAGTAAGGCCCCAGTCTGCCGATTACTAGCATTAAGATAAGTTACTGAACTTCTGTGTTTGTTTCCTCATCTGTAAAATGAGAATGAGACTCTTGATACTAACCATATAGTATTGTTGTGATGATTAAATTAGTTATTAAGTTTCACATACTTATAAGTGAGCTTAGAACATAGTAAGCACATAATAGGTATAAGCTATCATTTTCCATTCAGGATCAGGGCTATACAACAGAAATACAATGTGAAGTTTTAAGTTTCCTAGTGGCCACATTTTAAAAAGCAAAAAGAAACATGAAATTACTTTAAATGTATTTTATTTAACCAAATATCTCCAAAACTGTAATCAATTTTGTAATCAATTATCCAACTTTTAGTATAATCAATATTAAAATTATGAATGAGGTATTTTATATATTTTTGGTGCTAAGTCTCAGAAATCTGGTGTGTATCCTACATTAAGCACATCTCAGCTTGGACCAGCCACGTCGCTAGGACCAGTTCTGGAAAGGTCCGGCCAGCTACACCCTCGCCCCCCTACGTTCCTTCTAGCAACCAGCTGGCGGGAGCTGTAGGCCCCGCCCCGCGCCCCTCCCAGGTTACATCACAGAGCCCACAGGCCTGGCTAGCTGGGAGACCCGGCCCCGGCTGCGTATTCCAGGCCACTCGCACCCTTTCCGTTCCAGACGCGCAAGTTCTTAGAGGAAGCGAGGATCATCACTGAGCAGGAGGGCGGTGGCTCGGCCCGTCGGTCGCTTGGCCTTGGTGGGCGGGGAACGCGTCAGCCCCCGATGCGTAACTCACTGCCAACGGCCCTCCACTCGCGCCGCTACCTCTGCGAGGTCGAGGCGGCGGGGCCAGCGCCCGTTGGTCCTCCACGGCCCTCTGCCCTCCCCCTCGTCGCACTTATTGGCCGGAGCTGCGGCGCCCGCGGGATAGGCGGCGGCGGCGCCCCGCCCACGCTCTGGCCCTCAAGAGGGCGACGAGGAAGCGGCCACCTCCCTGCGTCCCGCCCCTTGGGTTCGCTCTCCGGCTCTCGGCGCCTCCCGTCTCCTCCCGGCACTTTCCAGGCTCCCTCCGGCTCGGGCTCCGGCTCCGGCTCCGACGCGGCGGCGACGGGTAGGTGCAGCGGCAGGCGGGGCCCCATCTGAGGGGCGGCCTCCCCACTATCCCGGGGGCTGCCCGAGCCTGGCCCCGCGGCCACCCGGGATCCCTCAGGGCTAGTCTGTGGCGGAGAGGGCGGTGGCCGCCGGCCTGCGGGACGCTGGGGCGACCGGCCGGGGGGCCTGCGGGCGTGAACCTTCGAGTCTTCAAGGCGCAACCTGGGGGCCCGCGCGGCGGGGCGGGCTGAGAGGTTCATTTTCGGGGGTCTGGAGCAGTGGGGCCGTAAGGCATGCCTAAGGCTCGGGATGGGGCTGAGTCTGGAGATCGAGGGTCGACTGCAGTCTAGGGCCCGGGTGGGGCTCGGAGACGTAGGAGAACGCGAAGGTCGTTCTGTGAGGCTTTTGGGGGTCAGATGGTGTGGGGCTGAGGCGAGCCTGGAAAGGGATGGTGTCTAGTCAGGGGTAATGGGAGGGGCCGAGCTCAGTCTGGAGAACCCGTCTCCGGCCGGGGCTCCCTCTCTGCGTGCTTTGGCCCCTGACACGGTTTGAGGGGTTAGCCTGTGTCTGGCTGAGGGAGTGCGAAGGAATAGCAGTAAGGGTGGCCATGAGGGGCATTTGGAAACGTTACCCAGAACCGAGATTGTGATTTAGCACATGGACCAGGTCCTCTGCTGGTGTGATACCTGAGCTCTTCGTTAGTGAGATTAACTCGTGGGGGAGTGTAGGTTAAGTGCATTTGCTGCTTTTGGGAGAAAGCAGTGGTTACTTGAAGGTTTGTGTTTTAGGACCCTGACTCGTGGGTCCTAAACTCAGGGTGAAACATGCTTCTTGGGAAGGTTAGTGTTACCCAGCTTTCTCCTGGAAAACCCCTTTTCTCTTTTCCCTCCTCTGGTCCAGTTACAGTATTGCTCCCCAGGGCCTCTCGATTCTCTCTTACTGGTTGCACAGCATTGCCTTGCAGTCTTTCTCGCTCTGTGTGTGTCTCCCCCCCACCCCCATTTGCCTGCTGCTGCGCTTTTGGCAACTGCTTCTGTTCTTTCCCAGGGATGGTTGTGGCATTGCATCAGGGGATATTTGTGTTTGTGATTTGCTCACTCAGCCCAGGAAGGGGGAGAAGAGTACACTGCGCTGCAGAGATGGGGAGATGGGGGGTTGGGGGTGTGTGTGTGTCTGCTGGGCTGGGTGGGCAGAGAAATGGGTGTGGTGAGGGAAATACAGCTGCTCTAGGCCTATAGGGTAACACTGCCCAGTCATCAGCTGAAAGAGATTGAAAGAGCAGCAGCGGCAGCATCTATTTTTGTAAATCAGCCCTGAATCCAAGCTGAGCACAAGGATTTAGAGTGAACAGTTGTCATGCTCTCACTATTACAGGCTGGGTGTTTGGTAGACAACATCAGAGTTGCTAAGCAAGAGACTTCATTTGTACAGTGCGGCAGGTACTTGACTTGCAACTTCTCAACTTTGCTCTTCTTAGCTCTGTAGACTGGGGCTGTCTTACATTGATGTTATTTGATGGTCCATATTCCTAAAATGTTTTTACCTCCATTATACTCTTATTTTCAAATTAACTTAAGAAGAATAAAGCTATCACTTTATGAGCATTTGCCATCTTCCAGGCACTAGTTGTTTATATTTATTTACAGATGAGAAAATTGAGACTGACAGGAATTAGAGGTCACACAGATAGTTAAGTGGCAGAAAAGGCATCCACATTGAGGTCTGTCTGACCCCTATGCAGTAATCCAGAAGCTTGAAAGTTTTGGTTCACATAGGAGTGATAAAGCTTTTGAGAATTCATTTATGCAAAGTAAACTCACCCAAGATTGATAAACCAAATACCAATTTTATTTATGTTGAAGGTATTAAGTGCCATATACACAACTGGACTTAATTATCCACTGGCCAGGATATCTCCTTTGTTTCTGGGCAACCTAATCAGTGATAAAGCAGTTGATTATAGAATTAGTCTTAGGGGCTTTTTTTTTTTTTAAGATTTATTGTTTTTGACAGACAGAGACAGAGATAGAAGGGGGAAGAGCCCAGAGCAATCTCCATAGTTGTCTGTTATCAGTTTTCAACTTTGGTTTTGTTCCATACAGGTGGGTGGTGGTGGTGTGGGGTGGGGGTGCCTGTGCAGGGTGAGAACTGGGCTGGGGGCCTCCCACATGGGAGACATTACCCCCTGGAGCCAGGGGCTGAACTGGGGGGGCGAGAACTGAACTGGCGGTCGAGAACCAAACTGGCGGTCGAGAACCAAACTGGTGGCCTCCTGCATGGGAAGCGCATCCCAGTTCAGCATATGGGTCCACACGGTGGGGGATGGGATTCGATCCTCAGTCCCTGGAGCTGCAAAGCAAGCACTTAACCTGCTGAGTCATCCCAGCTTCCCCTATATTACATATTGAAAGATCACTTTCTATTGTTTGCTGACAGTGAAGGAAACACCTGAAGTTTCTTGTCTAGGTGGTTTATCTTTATTTTTATTAATTTTTTGAGGGTATGAACACTTTTTTAAAGATTTATTTTATTATGTTTGACAGAGACAGAGAGAGACAGAGAGAAGGGGGAGGGCCCAGAGCAGTCTCCATGACTGTATATGATCAGTTTTTGACATGGTTTTGTTTCACACAGGTGGGCAGGGGCTGAGCAGGGCAGAAACGGCTGGGGGCCTCTCTTATGGGAGACACACCCCGCCCCCCACCTTCTCCCCCAACCAGGAGTGGAATGGGAAGTGAGAACTGTACTGGGGGGCTCCTGCATGGGGAAATACACCCCAGTTCAGCATATGAGTCCTCACGGGCCAGGGCCAGGACTCGATCCTCAGTCCCTGGGGCTGCAAAGGAGTGCTTAACCCGCTGAGTCATCCCCGGCTTCCCTTGGACACTTTTGTAAATTACATAATAGGACTTTCAGAGGAATGTAGCACAGATGTCTCAAGCTTGTTCAAAGTGGCTAAAGAGCAGGGAGAGTTACTAGCTTGCAAGTTTTTATTTTGGTTATAGGATGGGGGTAGGAGTGCCATGTGTGTGCGTGTATGTGTGTGAAGGGGTTTGTGTGGTTTGAACCTCACAGCTATATCTAGATAGATGGCTTAGCTTTAGTCAGAGAGGCGGTTCTTCCTGATCTTATTGTCTTTTTCTATTTCCTGATCTTGTTTTTGAATTTGGTGGTCCATACTCTCTGGCTCCGTAAATTTTTAAAGATTTATTTTTATTGTTTTTGCCAGAGAGAGATACAGAGACAGAGAGAAGGGGAAGGGCCCACAACAGTCTCCATAGTTGCACATCATTGGTTTTTTCATAGTTTAATTCCACAGGTGGGCATGGGGCTGCACAGGACAGGAACTGGGCCGGGGTCTTGCCCCAGTGAGAACCGAATTGGGGGTACTCCCCAGTTGAGCATATGGGTCTGCCTGGGGCTGCTAACCCACTGAGCGATCCTGGCTTTCCCTGGCTCCATAAATTTTTGCTGTTGACACTTAAAATTTTTGGCATCCCCCACTTCCCTCATTAAGCATGGGTAGGTGATGTGTAGATTTCATTTTTCCTTAGAAAGCAAGAAAATCTGAGAAAAGGGGAAGCCGGGATGGCTCATTGGGTTAAGTGCTCACTTTGCAGCGCCAGGGACCAGGGATCGAATCCCGGCCCCGGCTCCAGCCCGTGCGGAACCATATGCTGAACTGGGAGCTCCCCCAGTTCAGTTCTCTCTCTGTCTCTGTCTCTGTATCTCTCTGTCAAAAATAAAAATAAATAAATAAAAAATATATATATTTAAAAGAAAATCTGAGAAGAGCATTTTGATTCAATGGAAGTCCTCTTGGTTCATCTGATTTGGTCAGTTTAAAAAGGAAACTGAATAAATATTACTGATTTCACTTTGTCCTTCTATATAGCACCTTTAGAACCAGGCTCCTGTGGACTTATTTCTTGCTAGGAGTGAGTGTGTTGAGGACAGTTAGGGTTAAGAAAGGGAATAAAGCAAAAGCAAATAAATATATGGGAGCTCATACTCAGTACCTTCTTAGAGTTCTCTGGGCTAATCTCTCAACATAGACCTTGTAGTGAACTATTTTGTAAGTCATTAAATTTTAAGCTTAAAAGTTGAATCCATTTTACTTCTGTGATTTTTTTTTTAGTAGGTTAAAAGAAGTTAATCTCACCATAAAACCTATCTTTTTTTTTAAGTTTTATATCTTCAAATATTTATTTATTTATATTGTTTTTTGACAGAGAGAAAGAGAGAGAGATACAGAGACAGAGACATAGAGAGAACTGAACTGGGGGAGCTCCCAGTTCAGCATATGGTTCCGCACGGGCCGGGGCCGGGATTCGATCCCTGGTCCCCGGCGCTGCAAAGTGAGCGCTTAACCCACTGAGCCATCCCAGCTTCCCCAAAACCTATCTTAATAGCTTGCACATATTTAACTATCATTTAAAGTTATTTATCACTTCTTGATCTTTCAGACTTCACAAGAAAAATTAAGTTTAAAAAAAAAATGTTTTATTTTGAAATAATTTTAGATTTGTTGAAGTTTTATAATTTTATTTATTTATTTATTTTTGACAAAGAGAGAGAGAGAGAGAGTGATATAGAGACAGAGACAGAGAGAGAACTGAACTGGGGACAGTCCCCAGTTCAGCATATGGGTCCACACCGGCTGGGGCTGGGACTCGATCCCCGGTCCCTGGCGCTGCAAAGTGAGCACTTAACCCACTGAGCCATCCTGGCTTCCCCAAAAGAAGTTTTAAAGATAATGGAAATTTCCCTATACTCTTCAGCCAGCTTACCTTAGTGTTAATGTCTTTATTTATTTATTTATTTGTTATTATTTTTTGTTGTTAAATTTAATGGGATGACATTGGTTGGTAACAATTAGATAGTTTCCAGATGTACAAGTTCACATCACATCACCCATGCATTGCATTATGTGCCCACCACCCAAATCAGCTCCCCTTCCATCACCAGTGTTAATGTCTTATATAAGCATTATATTTTTATCAAAATTAAGAACTCAGCATTATTAACTAAATGACTGACTTTCCTCTGATTTTCTAGTTTTTCCACACTGATGCCCCCCTGTTTTTTATGTTAAACTTTCTGTTTATTAAATATTGGAAATATAATTAAAAATTAAAAAACATTGTATGGTAGTTCATTATGAAAGTGAAAAAAAAACCCAGAACATGATTTATGGAACAAATTAAGCACATCCGTGTCAGATTGTACAAAATTGATACCTGTGTTTGTAACCTTCCCTTGAATGCTGCATTATAGCCACATGGAACTGCTTCCAGTTCCCTAAACATGTGGAATGCCTCCTCACCTTTGTTTTGTTTTTTTTTTTCAATAATACAGGATTTCTTTTTTTTTTTTTTTTAAATATTTATTTATTTATTTATTTCTAATTGTTTTTTGACAGAGAGAGAGAGAGAGAGAGAGAGAGAGAACTGAACTGGGGGAGCTCCCAGTTCAGCACATGGTTCCGCACAGGCCAGGGCCGGGATTTGATCCCTGGTCCCCAGCGCTGCAAAGTGAGCGCTTAACCCACTGAGCCATCCCGGCTTCCCCTTTACAGGATTTCTTAAACAATTTATTTTTTATTTTATTTTTTTATTGTTTTTGACAGAGAGCGAGAGAAAGAGAGAGAGAGATACAGAGACAGAGAGAGAACTGAACTAGGGGAACTCCCCAGTTCAGCACATGGGTCCACACAGGCTGGGGCCGGGATTCGATCCCCGGTCCCCGGCACTGCAGAGTGAGCACTTAACCCCCTGAGCCATCCTGGCTTCCCCATACCTTTGTTTTTTATTTTATTTTTAATTGTTAAATTTATTGGAGTGACATTGGTTGGTAACAATTACATAATTTCCAGGTGTACAATTCTACATTACATTGTCTTAAGCATTGCATTATGTGATACCTTTTTTTTTTTTTAATTACAGGATCCAGGGAAGCCGAGATGGCTCAGTGGGTTAAGCGCTCACTTTGCAGCCCCATGGACCGAGGATTAAATCCCGGCCCCGGCCCGTGTGGACCCATATTCTGAACTGGGGAGTACCCCCAGTTCATTTCTCACCGGGGTGAGACCCTGGCCCAGTTCCTGCCCTGTGCAGCCCCATTCCCACCTGTGGAATGAAACTGTAGAAAAACCTATGATGTGCAGCTATGGAGACTGTTCTGGGCCCTCCCTCTTCTTTTTGTCTCTGTATCTCTCTCTGTCAAAAAACAACAAAAATAAATCTAAAAAAAAACAACAAAATTACAGGATCCAATCCAGGTATTATATTGCACTTAAAGATTGATTTTTATTATTTTTGACAGAGAGAGAGAGAGAGAGAGAGAGAGCTGCAGAGACATAGAGAAGGGGGAGGGCCCACAACAGTCTCCAATGTTGTACATCATCGGTTTTTCCACATAGTTTCATTTCACAGGTGGGCACAGGGCTGCACAGGGCAAGAACTGGGCCAGGGTCTCTGTTTAGAACTGGGTGAGAACTGAACTGGGGGCACTCTCCAGTTCAGCATATGGGTCCGCACTGGCGGGAGCCGGGATTCGATCCTTGGTCCCCAGGGCTGCAAAATGAGCACTTAAGGTACTGAGCCATCCCCGCTTCCCTTTATATTTCATTTAGATGTCATGTTTTCTTAGTTCCTTCCCATTCCTGACAGTTTCTTGGTCTCTCCTTCTCCTTGCCTTTCTCTTGATACCTTTGAAGAGTAGTGGCCAGTTATTTGTAGAATGTTTCTGAATTTGGGTTTTCTGATATTTTCTCTTTGTTAGCTTGAGGTAATGCATTTTAAGGAAGAATACCATAGAGATACTTTGTCCTTCTTGAATGTCCTTCTTGTCACATCCTATCTCTTATCAGGATACCTGATATCAACATGACTTATTACTGGTGTTAACTTGATTTACGGTAGTGCCTGCCTGATTTCACTAAAGTGACTATTATTTTGTTTCCTTATTTTGTTAAAAGGTAGAAATGAGTCACCAAATCAAGCCCACACTCCAAGGGAAGGGAATTATGCTCCACTTCCTGAAGGAACAAGTATCAAGGAATTTGTGATCACTGTTAAAATCACCCATAGTAATTAATATATATTTTTTGGGAGATTCTGTGAAGCTATACAAAGATCTGATTTTTCTTTAAGATGTCATCCACTGACTTTAGCATTCATCAGAGAAACTTGTATGTAGTAGCAATTATTTGGTATTAGCCGTGATGTTCTGGTTCCCTCATTCCTCCTCTATTTATTATTTGGAATCCTTCTGCAAGGAAGACTTGTATCTTTTCTCCATTTTTATTCAGTCATTCATATTAGTATGGATTCCTGAATATTTTTTTCTTTAGGTTGTAATCCAGTATTATACAGTTTGTTGCTGAAATTCTTCCAGCTTTGGTCATTTGGCAACCTGTTCTTTTGACATGTCCCTTTTTTGGGTGATGGGGAGCACTTTTTTTTTTTTTTTTTTAATATATAATTTTAAAGATTTATTTTCTTGTTTTTGACAGAGACAGAGAGAAGGGAGAGTGCCCAGAGTAGTCTCCACAGTTGTACATCATCAGTTTTCAACATGGTTTTGTTCCACACATGTGGGCAGGGGCTGTGCAGGGTGGAAACTGGGCTGGGGGTCTCCCCCTTGGGAGGCACACCCCCTTGAGCCAGAGGCCAAACTGGGGGTGGTGGAGGGGGGCATGAGAACTGAACTGGGGGCCTTCTGCATGGGAAGCACACCCCAGTTCAGCTTATGGGCCTGCACAGGGCGGGGCTGGGATTTGATCCTTGGTCCCTGGGGCTGCAAAGCAAGCACTTAACCCTCACTTTTACTTTCTGATGCTGCAAGATTCTTGTTTCATCTTGTATTTTCCATTCCCCTGGCCCTAGAATCATCCATTTTTCCAAGGAGCCTGGTTTCTTTTATTGGATACAAATATTTAGAAACCAGTATGTGGTTTCTGAATGAACTGGGTATACTCATTGCTACTAGGGTTATTGCTTCTAGGCCCTGTAAGGGAACAGAGCTAGGAAATATATGTATGTATACTGACCCAGGATACCGTATTTATGTTTATTTTGGTGTCTGTCTGTATGTAAATATAAACATGAGTTCATACTGGTCTCTCTAACTCCAATCCCTTATAGCCTTTCCCCTCCTTGCTTATCTATACTTTCTCTGACACTGAGAAACTTGACTCTTGTTATTTATAATAGATTTACTTAACTGTTCAACCCTAATATATGTGTAAAAAGTAGGATAATGCAGTTTTTATTGCCACAAATTTCCAAAGCATGTTGCAGTTGTTAACCAATTTAAATTATATTTCTGTAGTATTGGTATTTGTAATTACTATTTTTCAGCTCAAGTGGAGAGATGAAGTCATTTGCTCCTGGCCAAACAGGGAGTAACTGTAGCTGGAATTGACCCTGTTCCCAGTGCTTTGCTTGATCCCAAGCAAAGCAGTCTCTTCATATCAAGTATCATGACTAAAAAGTCAAACTTTGTCCCTTCTTGGTGGGATTGCTTCTTTTAATAAAGAAGTACTTGGTTTTTAGATTAAAAAAAAATCTTCGGCAGTGTTGTGAACAAGGATAATTCCTTTTCTGGACTTTTTCTGGTATAATCATAGACTTAGAAGAGATCTTAGAGTTAATCCAGTGCACTCTTATCAGCAATAATCTATATTACAACACAGTGATTCCTCCAGCTCTATACAAATACTCCCCAAGATAGGGACTTCACAGTGGTCGCTGTCAATTCCAGTTTTTTGAATTTGTCATTTGAGAAAGTCTGCCCTGATAATGATCTCAAACCTGCCTCCCTACAGTTTCTAGTCACCCATTCTAATTTTGCTGTCTACAGTTAATCTCCACTCCACAGCTATTCAGTGACAGTTATTTTTTCCCAATTAAGTTTTTCTTGACTAAACAGTTCTTTTCTCCCAGCCACCTCTTATGAAATGTGCTTTCCAAACCTTTTACTATGTTGGGCATCATCCTGTAGACATGCTACAGTTTGTCAGGTGTGGTCTGATTCAGATACTGTATTAGGCCCTGAAAGTGAAGTTATTAGGAATTCAAAATGATCCCTCCCCTTGGGGAGCTTACCACTTAGTTTCTATCAGTGCTGCTTTAGAATAAATTAGGTTAGGTTCTCTTTTCTTTCAGTTTTTATACTTGTTCTGTAGTAAGCTCACTTCTAGGTCTTTTTCTCTAGAACTGCTGTTAACCTAAATCATCATTATTTTTTTTTTGCTTGAAATCTGATTTATTTACATTTTTTGGCATTTTAAAATCTTTTATTATGAAAAATTTTAAACATATACAAAAGTAGAATAAAGTAAGGAATTTTTATCACTCAGATTTAATAATGATCAACTCATGTAAAATGTTGTTTAATCTGTAGGCCCCTATTACCCTTATATTTTAGTAGCAAATTCCAGGCTTCGTATGGTTTCATCTAAACATTTCAGTGTACAAGGGCTGTCCGATGAAATCATTATAATGAGAAGTTACATGGCTGGGTACTTTCTGGATAGCCCTTGTATATTTCTAAAACATATGGACTTTTTTTTTTTAAGGATTTTAAAATATTTATTTTTATTGGTTTTTGACAGACAGAGAGACAGATAGAGACAGAGAGAAGGGGGAAGGCCCAGAGCAGTCTCCATAGTTGACAGCATTAGTTTTCCATATAGTTTCACTCCACAGGTGGGCGCGGGGCTGCGCGGGGCAGGAATTGGCCGGGGGCTCCTGCATAGGCCCCGGCAAGAACTGAACTGGGGGCACACCTCAGTTCAGTATATGGGTCCGCATGGGCCAGAGCAGGGATTCGATCCCTGGTCTCCGGGGCTACAAAGTGAGCGCTTAACCCGCTGAGCCATCCCAGCTTCCCCCATATGGACTTTTTAATTCGTTTTGTTAATAGATTTATTTTTTGTTTTTGACAGAGACAGAGACTCTTGAGACAAAGAGAAGGGGGAGTGCCCAGAGCAGTCTCCATAGTTGCACATCATCAGTTTTTTTTTCCAACATGGTTTCATTCCACACAAGTGGGCGGGGGCCACGCAGGGCCAGAACTGGGCTGGGGGCTCCTGCATGAGCCAGGGGCTGAGCCAGGGGGTTGGGGCAAGAACTGAACTGGGCCTCCCACATGGGAAGCACACCCTAGTTCAGCATATGGGTTTCCATGAACCAGGGCCAGGATTCAGTCCTTAGTGTCCAGAGCTGCAAAGGGAGCACTTAACCCGCTGAACCATGCCTGCTTTCCTGTTTAACCTCTTGAGTAAATTGCCAGACTAAAAGTGTTTCCAAAAGTGGTTCCACCATTCGACTTCCCACCAATAATGCATGAAGGCTCTAATTTCTCTATATTATGATAGATTCTTTTTATTTTTTTATTTTTTATTTTTAAAGATTTATTTTTATTGTTTTTGACAGAGAGAGAGACACACACACACACACACACACACACACACAGAGACAGAGAGAAGTGGGAAGGGCCCAGAACAGTCTCCATTGTTGCACATCATTGGTTTTTCCACATAGTTTCATTCCACAGGTGGGTGGGGGGCTACACAGGGCAGGAACTGGGCCGGGGTCTCACCCCGGTGAGAACTGAACTGGGAGCACGCCCCAGTTCAGCATATGGGTCCACACAGGCCAGAACCGGGATTTGATCCTTGGTCCCCGGGGCTGCAAAGTGAGTACTTAACCCACTGAGCCATCCTGGCTTCCCATGATAGATTCTTTTTAAAAATATTTATTTATTTATTTTTATTGTTTTTGACGGAGAGAGAGAGATACAGAAACAGAGAGAGAACTGAACTGGGGGAGCTCCCCAGCTCAGCATTTGGGTCCACAAGGGCCGGGGCCAGGATTCGATCCCAGGTCCCTGGCGCTTCAAAGTGAGCGCTTAACCCACTGAGCCATCTCAGCTTCCCCATAGATTCTGTTTTTAAAAAAATTTTTAGATTTATTTTATTGTTTTGAGAGAAGGCATGTGAGAGAGAGAGAGAGAGAAGGGGTGAGGGTCCAGAGTAGTCTCCATAGTTGTATATCATTAGTTATACCATAGTTTCATTCACAAGTGGATGTGGGGCTGTGTAGGGCAGGAACTGAACTGGGGGCCTCCCTCTTGGGAGGTGAGAACCTTCTCCGCTGTACCATCCTGGCGGTTACCCGTTATGTTGCAGTTCAGCATATGGGTTTGCACAGGCAGGGCCAGGATTTGATCCCTGGACCTCGTGGTTGCAAGGCAAGCGCTCAGCCTGCTGAGCTATCCTGGCATCCCCTAGATTCTTTTTTTTAGGTTTTATTTATTTTTTGACAGAGAGAGAGAGAGAGAGAGTTACAAAGATAGAGACAGAGAGAGAACTGAACTGGGGGAGCTCCCAGCCCAGCATATGGTTCCACACGGGCCGGGGCCGGGACTCGACCCTTGGTCCCTGGTGCTGCAAAGTGAGCGCTCAGTCCACTGAGCCATCCCGGCTTCCCCAAGATTCTTTTTTTTTCTTAAGCACATTTTCTTTTTAAGCTTTATTTTATTGTTTTTGACAG
>PVKE010043373.1:0-13408 GCA_004027555.1 Craseonycteris thonglongyai | reverse complement strand
AGAGAAATTATCTTTTTGTCTTCAGTGCATAGTTATTTCTATTTTACTTTTTGACAGATAGAGAGAGAGATAGAGACAGAGACAGCTAGAGAACCAAACTGTGGGAACTCCCCAGTTCAGCACGTGGGTCCTGCCTGGGCCGGAGCCGGGATTCGATCCTCGGTCCTCATGGCCTCAAAGCGAGCGCTCAACCCGCTGAACCGTCCCGGCTTTCCCCTAGTATACATATTTTAAGGAAGAAAAAAACTATATTAAAATTGTAATAATGTACACTACTAACAAATGATGAATACAAGTTATGTTTGACTTCTGCAATTACAAGAGGTACTCAAAAGTGATGACCATCAGTATCCAGACACTTCTGATTATGGCCAACTACTTTGAGCAACATTGACTGAAGTGTCCACTTATATCACTACACATGCCATTTCAATTTACCATGTGTCTCAAACTTACCACGAACGCATTCAATTGCTAGGCATGTTGGAGGTTCTATTGCTTACTCATGCCTCCATTGTTGTTGTACTTCCACAACATTGTTAAATTTCAAATACCACTTCAAAGTGGTCTTGCACTCCTCAAACAACAACTACGCTTTTGCCATTCTCTTTGACTGTCCTGCCTGTCTCATGATAATGCTAGAATTTATTGGATTAATGCCAGCTTTTGAGCAAAGGTCACACTATGCATTGCTACTGTTATTCGATTCAACATCAAAAAGTAATACATAGATCACCTCTCTTAAAATCTGTATACATATTTTGGCACCCCCAGTATATAATTTGCCAACTTTTGTAAACATATGTTTATGTATAAATATATTCAAGGTGTGTGTGTATGTATACATATATACTTGTATACTCATATATAGGCTCTGGCAGAAGTAACACTATAACATCACAAGGCTTGCTTTGTCTTGCACATGATGAAGAACGGTTCAAACATTTCACCTAAAATGTCATATAGTGTACTTGAGTATGATACTGTTATGCTACAGAATTACATGCTTATGATTTTGCAATAGAAGATTTAGTATATATTACCAGCTCATAAATAAAGGGGTGTCACCTCTGCTAGAACTTGCATAAACCCATATTGACAATAATGAGGTAAATTGGGCACAAAAGTATTGCTCCGTAAGCCGTATACATTGGTACAAATTTTGGACAGCAATATGACAACAGCATTTAAAGAACTGTAGCAATGTTCACAATGCTTGATTCAATAATCTCTCTTCTGAGAATTTATCCAGGAAAATAGCACAAATGAAAAATTCAAAAAAAGAGAAAGTTTACATATTCATTATGGAATCTTACATTCTAGCAGGATACATAAGTAAAAATGTAAAGATAGATAGATGATAATAGATAGATAGATAGATAGATAGATAGATAGATAGATAGATAGATAGATAGATAGATAGATAGATAGATAGATAAAAACGTCATGATGCAAATAAGAATGGTGATGGGACATGATAAAGAAGAATGAGGGTTGCTTTTCATGGGGTGCTCAGGGAAATCCTCTCTAAGGGGGTGACATTCAAGCTGAGACCTGAAAATGGGAATGAACCAGTCATGGGAAGAGTTTGGGAGAGAGCATCTGGGGGAACTTTATAGACATCTTGAGTTAGAAAAGAGCATGTTAGGTCAAGAACTGGACAGGTCAATGTACCCAGGATGCAGTGAACAAACTGAGTATAGCAAAGGGTTGAGTCAGGGAGGCAGATGATGTGACATGTGAAAACGTAAGGATAAAAACAGCATGCTATGAGCTCCATTCTATGAGGATTTTACGTGCAGATTTAGACACATGGAAGGAAACAGTGAAATAAAAACAGAAAGATATATAGGTGTTTGTTTGTTTTTTCCTAAAATTGCTGCCCAGAATTTCTATGAGGCCCCATCAGACTCTGAGTGAGAATTAATCCATTGTATTAAACTGCTGAGAGCTTTAGAATTACTGGTTATAACAGCTATTATGTATTACCCTTCTAAGTCATGACATGTTCTGTGAGATATATCTGTTGAATCTTCCTATTTACTGTTTGATTAGAATTCTATTTTCATAAAGGATTGAACCCTGTGTCCCTTTGGAAGACACCAATCTTATTTCCCAATCTCAATTATTATATCTGCAGTGGAAATAGAAACCAGAAGATTCTCCAGAATGTAGAAAGCAAAACATGGCTTAATACACTTGTGCTGCCAACTTGATGTTGCCTATGAAAATCCAAAGAGTTCTAACTAAATTCCAAGCAGTCTGTTAGTTTAGATTTTTGTTTTCTCCTCGTGTGTTCCCTTTGCCCGAAATGCCTATTACCCTTCTCTCTGCCTGGCGCACTCCACCATATTTCATGATCCAACTCAAATGTCAGCTCTTCTTTGAAGTCTTTTTCTAGCCTTCCCTAAGCAGAATTAATCACTCCCATTCTTTGTCTTTGCAAAGGTCATGATGATTCTTAATTGGAGATCCAATGTCTTCTTTTCAGTCTATAACCTATTTGACTTCTTTTGCATTTGTTAGTATTGAAAATTCCCTCTTCATTAAAAAAAAACAAAACTCTTAGTTTTTGAGATTCTACTTCCTATGGATCCTCTGCCTACCTTTTTCCCTGTTTTTCTCAGTGACTTATTTGGCTCCATCTATGCCTTCTCCTTAGATATTAATGTCTCTAGTTGACATGTGTGGTTCTCTTCTCACTTCCCCAATTCATTGAAGATTCTGATCCTCTCCCTTAGCTTTTATAACAACCAATAAGCCAATGACTTCAATGGCTGGATCTCTAGCTGAACTCTTATAAGCTTCAGCCCCTTGTTTCCAACTATACACTTGAAATTTCTACCTAGATGACTTCTTGTCACTGCACAAAATGGGCTAATTTCCTTCCTCACCAAGCATGCTCTGCCTCTTGTATCCCTTCTCTCAATTACTAGCTCCGCACAATTGATACATGGAGCTACTTAAACTAGTAATCTCAGGAGTCCTCTACTCATCCTTTTACTCATCTTCCATGTAAAGGTCATCAGCAAGTCATATTTAAAGATTCTTTATATAAATAAAAGAACAAGAACACAGATGGGCTTTGGTGTTATAGACCTAACTTCAAATTGTTACTCAACTACTTACTGGTTATATGACTGGAATTAAATTACTTAATCTCTTTGAGCTTCTAATTTCTTATCTGTAAAATAGGGATAATAATTAAACATGAAACTCTCAGGAGTGTTGCAAACAGTAAATGAGAAAACACATCGAAAATGTCTAGTTTAAGCAAGCCAGACACTCACAAATTTTAATCTCTTTTTTTTCACCCCTAAAATTCACATTCCCACTGCCTTAGTTCAGGACTTCATCACCTCTCACCTGGATTATTGCAAAAACTATATAAAGAGTCTTTCTGCCTCTCTTCTCTTCCCTACCCCCAACCCCAAGCAGTTTTGGTTGTTTTTTTTTCCAAAGTGCTGCGTGCTATGCTTTTCTAACACACAAATCAGTCACATTGCTCCCCTGCTTAAAACTTCTGCTAGACTCCCAGAAATAAAACTGCTTATCATCTGTCTTCTATCATCTCATCCTTCTCTAACCACATCATGTCTGTTCTAGTTGGAGTTCTTTTGATTGCAAGGTATAGATACTCCCTTAAACTAGCTTGAGAGAAGAAGTTTAGTGCGAGGATGCCAAGAGCTCTTGGAAAGGCAATGACATTGGAGCAAGTCCAAACCTAAGAAGACTTTCAAGGCTACTCTCCTCCTTCTGGGCCCCAAATATGGAATGTAGTAAAATGTCATAAAATAACTTTTTTTTTATCTCTATATATGTTAAAAACTAAGAGAGGGGAAGCCGGGATGGCTCAGTGGGTTAAGCGCTCACTTTGCAGCGCCAGGGACTGACGATCGAATCCTGGCCCCGGCCTGTATGGAACCATATGCTGAACTGGGAGCTCACGCAGTTCAGTTCTCCCTCTGTCTCTGGCTCTGTATCTCTCTCTCTCTCTCTCTCTCTCTCTCTCTCTCTCTGTCAAAAATAAATAAATAAATATATATTAAAAAAAAAACAAAAAGCTAAGAGAGAACTTCTTAAGTGCCAGAACTAAGGAACTCGTGTTCAGAGCAATTAGGAGGAGATAGAACCCATGGGGAGTTCAGGCCCGATAGGCTTCCATGGCTCTGCGGCCTCTGGGATGGATGGGCAGGGGATCCTGAAACGCAGGCCAGCATGAGGGCAGCTAGACCCGCTCTCACGGCATGAAGATCCCTGCTGACAGTCACAAAGGGCTGAGAAAATAATGACCAAAAGTCTGCCGATTGGCCTGAATAAGCACCAGAGAAGCTTGCCGTTCACCAAGGTCGTGGTTGGAAAAAGGATTATCTGGTAGAAGTCAGAACCCAGGATTATGCCACACGTGCACACAGATTCCAAACTTGGACTTCCCAAATGATGCCGGGAACCCAAGAAGAGAATCTAAAGAGTAAAACCCACCAGGCTAGCCAGAAGCAAATGCAGAAGATTCCTGTGGGGCTGCTTCTGAAGCCAGGTCATTTGTGTTCTACAGAAAGCAGCACCCGCCAGGGAAGACTTCTTGGGATATGATACCAATATTCAGGGACATGAATCTCAGATGCCACACAAGACACCTGACCTCTCTAGAAGTAGGAGGGAAATTAAAGAATCCAAAATAAATGAGTATAATCTTTAAAACTTTTGATACCTTTATTGATCATTCAATCTCTCTTTTTGTTTATGATCTGTGTCACTCCACTAGAATGCAAATGCTCCAAGCGTAGTTCGCTGCTAACTTGCAGCAGGTGGCAGGCATTAAATTAATATTTCCTTGAGAAATGAAGGGGACCTTTAAAAAAAATCTGCTTTTTACACATCAAAGAACAGTCTCACGCCAGGCAAATGGCATCATTAATAAACTTTGAAGAATAAATGTTCTTATTTGCTGATAACTATGAATTCATCATTAAAGCTTTTTAATGGAAAATTGCAAACATATGCACTAAAGAAAATAAGAAAGATCCATGTACTCATCACCCAGTTCCACCAACTATGATTTATAGTCAATCTTTAAAGATTTATTTTTATTGTTTTTGACAGAGAGAGACAGGAGAGAAGGGGGAGGGCCCAGAGCAATCTCTATTGTTGCACATTATTTGTTTTCTATGTAGTTTCATTCCACAAGTGGGGGCGGGGCTGCACAGTGCAGGAACTGGGCTGGGGTCTTGCTCTGGTGAGAACTGACTGGGGGGCACTCCCCAGTTCAGCATATGGGTCCACATGGGTCAGGGCCCAGATTCGATCTTCAGATCCTGGGGCTACAAATGAGCATTCAACCTGCTGAGCCATCCTGGCTTCCCCTTTATAGTAAATCTTGATTCATAAAATAGTTTTATTTCAAGTTCAAAGAGACAAAGGAAGAAAAAGATGCTATAGGCGATAATGAAACTCCAGGAAAAAAGGAAGATTAAAATGAGAAAAATAAATAAATTTAAAGTATAGAAATATAAAATAATAATTATTAAAAAATTTTAAATCCCAACTTGATGGATAGTTGAACACAATTCAACAGACAATTAAACTAGAAAATACCTCTGAAGAAATCACCCAGAATATAGGAAAAGAGGCAAAAGGATGGAAAACATCAAAGGGAAATTAAAGAGACTTGGAGGCTACGATAAGATGATTCAGAATAAGTATACAATGGTAATGAGAGTGTGGTGGGTTTTCCACAATTGGCTACAGAAGGTCTCAAAAGTGAAGAAACACTCTGGAACTTTAGCAGAATCCATACACATAAGTACTCTCAGGCTCATGGTTCTGAGACTGCAGAACCCTAAAGACAAAGAGAAAATCATAGAATGTACCAGAATCACAACTACAAAATTATAGAACCATCTCACTGGCAGAACCAGCTGGCTGCCACCCAAAATACACCCTCTTCCCATCGTAACAAAATTATTTTTTGTTCCAAGTACTGTCAGGTTGAAAAAACAACAATAAAAGAACACACTTCTGCTTTTCAGCGCCCCCTCAGAGCTTGGACTGGCCACATGATAAGATTCTAGTCAGTGAGACATATATAGGAGCTAGGATTCTGAAATTTATTTTATTTCCTGATATAGTCATTGCTCTATACAATATTCATGGATATAGGCCCAATTTCTAATTGATTGCTCTTGTGAAGAGAATGAGGGACTAGGGAAGGAAAAAAAGGAATTGTCAACTTTAAATTTTAGTTGTAATTGTTATATCTTTTATAATGTATATATCTAGATCAAAAACAACACATATCTAACATTTGCTAAATCTGGGTGATAGCTACATAGGTGTTTATTAAATTTTTATGTATAGAACTCCGATTTCTTTTTAATTTTATAAGATTAAAATCAAAAGAAAGAAAAGAATCCCATAAAATGACAGAGTCTTCTGACAACAGAAAAGAAAAAGTTCTTGGGACTGGAAGCAGGTCCCCTTTTGGGGTCCCTTAAGGTAGGAGGTGAAGACCATACAGAAAGTCTCTGCTTTCCTCTGAATGGCCTCTCCTTCCTCATCTTTTTCTCTCTCTTTCTCTACTCTCCTGTGACTTTGGGTTCCTTCTCCCTCACAACTCTGTGCCCCCAGGGTCAACCCCAACACTGCCATAGCGCTCATCCATACAAGCTCACCCTCAGTCCCCAGTTACATACAGCCATCTCTGTTACCCGATTTTTAAAAACTGAGCAATGACTGACATGGCTACTCATCTTCTCAATCCAGGTCACAAGTCACAGAGCCCTGACTGAGCTATAAACAAGCTACTTTGAAACCAGATGCCTACCCCCGATCCACTCAGCCCTGACTAGGGCTGGGCTGCCACGGTGCAGATGTGAGAAGTGGCAACTGTAGGAGGTGGGGAGATGATGGTCGTTTTCCAAGTCTCTCTGCTCAGTCAGTTCCTGCTTCTTGGAACACACTTCCCAGCACCTTCCTCAGCCCCTTCTCTGCCTGGCAATGTGTTCTTCAAAAGGGAAACCAAACTTTTCTAGAAAGCACCCCTAACTTCTCAAAGTAGCATGCCCTCTTTACTCATCTACAGCACTAGTATTTACCTCCATAAAGTATACCACTTACACATGGAATTTGTTTACTGGTGTGTTCTTTTCGTATCGTGAGCTTCTCAAGGTGAAGGCTCTGTCTTAGCTGTCCTGTATTTCCAGTGCCCAGTACCATCCCTACCCCATGGCAGGGGATTAATAAATGGCATCACTTGATCTGCGAGCCAAGCCTTCCTAGTAGTCTCTGTCTTGGTCTAACAGGTATTCTACAGAATTCCGGGAATAGGGACAGTTCACACAGTAGTAGACCTTGAGTCCAGCTACCTCAATTTACATAGAGGCAAACTGAGATTCTGGCAGCTGAAGGAACTTGAGAAGGTCACAGGCCTGGTAAATGGGAACACTGGGGTGGGAAGAAGGTTTCCTCCTTCCTCATCAACCAGATAGACTTCCATTGCCAACTTTCCCCTCTAAGGGCAGTTATAGAGACAACCTGTACCACCCCCCTTTAGATTCCAGTGAACTGTAAGGATAGGAACCTCCCTGCATATCTTATCGTCTTCAAAGCAGCTTTAGACGTATAAATGTTCCTAAGACTTACACTGCACCACAGTATCAATCATCTTGTTTTTATTACGACGCCCTCAATGCACACTGGGTACCCCTGAGAAAGGTCCAATCACCCCAGGCTTTGACGTGCATATCTGAGGCCCTCTGTGGCCATCACTGACACAGGCAGAGAAAGGACAGATGTGTCTCCGTGGCCCTGGCGCAGACCGTTGGTAGTTCATGGCTCTAATCCGCCCTGAAGCCTGCTGCACTGTGTTGGCGCGGGGCCGTGCTTGCACAGGAAACTCTGTGTATCACTGCACTGTGGGCAGGAACCCTGCAAAGCTCTTCCTATGGCTGATAAACAGTGTTTGGTTTGGAGCAAGAGGAAAAACAAGGCACTCGGGATAACAGAGGCGGATGGGGCAAACACAGGGGACTCCAAAATGAGAGCAAAAGCTTATTGCTTTGAACCACTAACGCGGTAACTAACTCTAGAAACAATGCGCGTTGGAGCGGAAACGGTGACATTGCGAGAGCAAGCAAGCTTCCTTCCACCCAGCTGCAGTCAAAGCGGAGAGTTCACCGGGGCCAGGGACCTGGCGGGCGCTGTGTTATGGCTGCGGGAGGACAAACATCGCAGGTCAAGAGAGTCAGGCCCCCTTTAAAGGGCAAGATCTTAGGGCTTAGATGACTTCAGCTGTGGCTCTGGGGAAAGGTGTTCCCTCACATGAATGACAACCCAAGACTATCTGAAAGGAACAATAAGGCAGATGAGTCAGCTTAAAATGGCTACAATCCTCTCTACCAATAGGGCAATCATGTTATTTGTTCTTGTTAAACTGCACTGGGTGGGCGGTGGGGAGCAGGTGGTGGGTGAACTCCCTTCACCAGGGACTTTTGTGAGGAAACATCCTCACTGACTGCAGGAGATTTTGTTTTCCTGAGTAAGGGACACAAGTTAAGAGAGAAAGCACAGTTCTTTGGACGTTATGAGGGAGTTTTGGAGGCTAGGCCTTAGCCAGGAGGGCAAGGGAGAAGAAAAGGCTAGCAAGGCAGAGAAACCTTGGGGAGAATAAAAGAAATGTTTGGTGGAGAGTTTAATTAACTCTGAGATATGGGCTGTGACTTTTCTTCTCCTTCTTTCCAGAAAACTTTACTGCAGGTTTCAGTCAAATAGGCAGTTCTTTCCAAGATGCCGTGGGGACACGATTTGTTTTACAGGATGCTGATTTTGGATTCAGGTGGATGGGGGTGAGGTGGGGGGGGGGGGCGTTAGAACTGAGTTCTCTGTGGCCTGCCCCAGCTGGGTTCTACTTTTGAATAAATTGTTTCTGTGGAACTTCCTATGCCAGGATCTCAGGCCTTTGACAAAAGTGCCAACTTACTTGGCATGAATAAAGGAAAAAGAAATTCTCCTCTTATCTCCCCTCCCAGAGCTCTGCACTTGTAGTTAAAGCTAGATGATTTATTAATAATTTAATGCAGCATAGTACATATGGAGAAATTTTGTGTTTGTTTTTTACTGTGGCAGACTCGTTTGGGAAGAATAGAGCTGAGAAGTGGCTACGCAGGGCCTAGGAGGAAAAACCAAAATAGACATTTTTAGCCCCCGAGGTCTAGACTCACTGAGAATAATCAGCACAGGTTGGCCCGAGTGGATGTGGATGAAGGATCGGTAGTTCACAGGCTGAAGCGAGGAGGGACTGACTAATCAGGAGGGGAAAGCACTGGGCAGAGGTACAGATGTGGGCTCCTAATGGCAGGAATCAGCACTGGCTAGGTATATGGGCTGGAGCTAACTCGGATGAGATGAAAGTACAGGGACCCGTGACAGGGGGTAATTGTGGTCAACAAAGGCCAGGTTTGGCTGAATTAACAAACATCTCCTGAAACTCCCAGGTGTCACACAACACATAAAGGAAGTCAAGCTGTTGTCAGGTGGCAGCTTGTGTGGGCAGTTCACCCCTGTGCAGTGACCCAAAGACCCAGACTTTGTCTATCTCATGCCTTTTAGAAAACATGGCTCCCAAGGTCATTGCAAAGGGAAAATAAGAAGACAGAGCTGTGCTGCTCAGTATGGTAGCCAATAGCCACATGGGGCTAAATTTAAATTAGTTAAAACTAAATAAAATCTAAATTGAAGTCCTCAGTCCCACAAGGCTGGTGGCTACTACAGTGGACGGTACAGGCATGAAATGTGCACCATGACAGAAAGTCCTGTTGGACAGAGCTGGTGTAGAGGGTTACCCCTGGAAGCGACCTACATCATGTCTGCCCTATGATCCAATCTCCTAAGCTCAACCTCAGTGCTGTACATGCTTGAGATATACACGTGTCAGGAGAACATAGGGTTGCTGAGTCTCTACGTCTCTGCCAACTGGGCTGTGATGGAATCTCCCCAGCCTGGCCAGGAGTGACCCCAAAATTGCACACCCCCACATGGATCAGTGAGCGTGGACAGAGTGCCACAACAGAGCTGGGGCCATAGGATGAGTTTTCTCAATTGCTATGCAGTCCAAAGATAGGGGGAGGAGCAGGGAAGAGGAAGATAAAGCACAAGAAAAGGGATAGCAAAGTTTTCTTTAGGCCTGCTGAGTAAGTGATTAAGTCAGTTTCTATTTGAGAAGAAATCGAACGTTGTTTCCATGTGAACTCCTCATGAGCACTTTTGTCTGTTCTGTGGTCTTGCTTATGGAAGAGAATGAGGAACAGCACACCTGGGCGCCAAAGAGTGAGTGCTGGGAACCTTGTCCTGGGCCACACACCTCCGGGCATTATGTCTCCCTTTGCTGCCTGCGAACCCCTGTCATTTCTCCTTGGAGGTGATATGGATTGAAAAGGAAACTCAGCTTTACAATCCAATAGGTCTCTGTTTCATTTCTGGAACTAAAGTCAGGCTCCCATGACAGAGCTAGATAGGGCCTGGGCAGCTGACTGGGCAGCTACATGTGGAGTCTACACTGTGACAAGGAAGGAACACAGAGAATGCACATGGGGGGGGGGGCATGAAACTGAGCCTTGGGTCACAGGGCAGCAAGACCAAAACTGGGAAAGCAATTCAGGATGTCAGAAGCCGAGAAGATCAGGGAATATTCAGGAAGCACAGTACAAGGCAGGTCAAGGCAAAGGGTTCGTGCTGACTTCTGCCAACAAAGTGAAGGCCTCTGAGAACAGGCTCCTGTGTCGCCAGCCAAAGGGCAAGAACAGCACCCTGCCCGGGACAGACCCTCAGTCTCAGCCAGCCTAGTCCCTATCCTCACTAATGGAAATGATCTTTCCCACCTCCAACTGCTGCAATGAGGATTAGATAACACCTAATAAATATGCTTTCTTTAATTTTCTTTATTGTTAATTTATATTCTACTATACCTTTTATGACACAGTTAAACCCTGCCTCCTTCATGAAGCTTGTACATTTCCTTCCCTGATGTTTCTCAAAGTATTGTGAATTTTGCAACATTATAGTCTGATTTTCTAATTCTCCCACAATTGTGTCACTATGTAGATATTTATCAGTATTATACTCACTACTTTTTTCTCAGGGGTGTAAGTGTGTATGTGGTCTCTCTAACTAGCATATGAAGGTGCTCTAAGTCAAGAATTCTCTTAGACTGGAATTACAATAGGTCCTCAATGAGTTGTTTTGCCAATTTGGATAGATAAGGGGCCTTCACTGGTCAAGTGTTAGTGCTACGTTGGTCTGTGTTTAATTTGCATGAGTTTGTATTGATAGCTCAGACATTACTCTGGGTCACTGTGTTGAAGAAACCCAGTTCAAAAAGCACAGGAGGTTGTTCTGAAAAAGTGAATCTCACTCCAAGTATGGTTTGTCTGTAGAATACTGTGGATAATGTTGCCTGCAAGCATCAGGAAAGAACATTAACAAGAAGTCCACAGAGGGACTTATAAGCATATGGTCCCATCATGCCATAGATAGAGTAAGCATGTGATTCCATCATGCCATAGATAAAGCACATGATCCCATCATGCTATAGATGGAGAAAGCACATGGTCCCATCATGCCATAGATGGAGTAAGCACATGGTCCCATCATGCCATAGATAGAGTAAGCACATGGTCCCATCATGCCATAGATAGAGTAAGCATGTGATCCCAACATGCCATAGATAAAGCACATGATCTCATCATGCTATAGATGGAGTAAGCACATGGTCTCATCATGCTATAGATAGAGTAAGCACACAATCCCATCGTGCCATAGGGTCTTCCACTGTGGTGTAGGCTCTCGGACCTGAAAAGCAGAGGGTATGGGACAATTCTCCAGGGGAGAGAATGCCTTGGTCACAAAGTCTCAGAACACTGAACTGAAGGACAGAGACCTCTTAGAGTTTGAGAAAGGTCATATTGGTGACAAATAGACAGTTATACCCTTTACTATACTCGGTTGCAAATATATGGAGCAAATTATCCTGAGGGTGTCAGAGGAAATTATAAACAGATTCAGAACGAATTCAGATAAATTCATGCATGATAGACCTTAGTATAATAATAAGGTCTTAAGGGAAAGTTAGGAATACCCTGTAGGTATAGTTAGTTCTTTGACATCAGTGACTACTATGACATCAATGTCATAGTAGTTGCTGATCACACATCCTTTAACACACATGTCAAAGACAAATACTGATATGGGGGATCACTCACCTGACGTTCTATGGCATTTATTAGGTTCTTTTTTTTTTATATCTTGAAATCAGGAGCCATGGGGTTTATCTATACTGAAGGGAATTAAGTATATTTAGAGGCAATGGAAGGGCTGGTTGTAAAAAATGGTTTGTTTCTGGGGTAAAAAAGTATTTTATCAATTTTAAAGTAATTTATAAATACAGATAACCTCCTTCATTCCAAATAACCCAATTAAATCAATTATGGCATTTATTCAACCCCCAAAGCAATATATATGGTCTCAATGTGTACTAATTAGATGTGGATTACTATGTCAATAGCTTATCTTGCCCCAGAGATAGGAATAAGCTTTTGTTTAAACCCCATTCAAGTAGGATATGCAATAAAGAAAGAACATAGATGGGATCTGCTATTTCTAAATATTAAAAAGAAATGAACTTGACTAGAGATAGGAAAGGTTGCAACCAAGAGAGACTTTAGATGATCCAGAGTAGACCCACTTTCTCAATTTGTTGCTTATGACAAGAGGTCTGAGAAGGGGAGATGCCTGGCAGAGGACACACGGGGAAGAGTATGGAGGTAAGGACGCTGAGCCTGCCTTCTGCCCTTTATCCCTGCCTCCCTGGACTACACCATTTTCACACTATGCAAATTAGCTTATTTGAATCTGGGATGAAGGATTGTATACATTGATATCTGGAACTGAGGCTGAAATGATTGCTGGATTTTGTTGGAAATGCCAACATTAAATTAAAAGGTGTAGGTTTAAAACCAGTTTGAAGAACGTTTGGGCATTCTGGTATTTGGAGCAATGTGTTCACAAAGATGTCAGTAAGTTTATGATAGATCAAGATGATGGATGATATACTTACCTTAAGGAAACAAATGATTGTTCTGGCTCCCCTCCCCTACAGAGAAGGTCTTTAACCCTAGAGGCAGAGCTTTGGGACATTAGCACATGAGCTCCACTCTGACTTGTTATCCTCTTCTATTTTCATGGATAGCAAAGTTCTGACTGTCATAACATTTCTCCCTGTCTTTTCTGAAAGAGGATATGGAGAAATGCTATGCAACATGAGTATGTCATTTATCTGAAATTTTTTTAATCTGGCATTATAATTTGTCTGTGATAAAGACCATGCCAACCGCTTCTGCTGGTGAACCCATTGCCA
>PVKE010043372.1:0-13424 GCA_004027555.1 Craseonycteris thonglongyai | reverse complement strand
CATACCGTATTTTCTGGCGTATAAGACGACCAGGTGTATAAGACGACCCCCTAATTTTACAGTTAAAACATAGGTTTAGGCCTATATTCGCTGTATAAGACTACAGCCTCGGAAGTGGGGGGTAGTCTTATACAGCAAATATAGGCCTAAACCTATGTTTTAACTGTAAAATTAGGGGGTCGTCTTATACGCCCGGTCGTCTTATATGCCGGAAAATACGGTATATATATATATATATA
The DNA here is from genome assembly GCA_004027555.1 of Craseonycteris thonglongyai. Lineage (NCBI taxonomy): Eukaryota > Metazoa > Chordata > Mammalia > Chiroptera > Craseonycteridae > Craseonycteris > Craseonycteris thonglongyai. The sequence continues at coordinate 13,185 of PVKE010043372.1, read as the reverse complement.
TATATATATATATATATATATATATATATATATATACACACACACACACACACACACACACATATATATATATATACATATATATATACATGTATATATATACACACATATACACATACATATGTAGAACCTTGTTTAGTTTTTTTTTTAATGTTCATTGGTTTGTGCACTAATAATTGGAGAGTAAACTGGCAAATAAATAAATAAGCGCACAAATCCAGATACACCTAATTGGAAATTCACTCTTATACAATTTTATTTCAAGTGTTCTTTTTGGGAGTACAATTATACAAACAAAAAAAAGAAGAAGAAGAAGAAGAAGAAGAAGAAGAAGAAGAAGAAGAAGAAGAAGAAAGAAAGAAGAAAAAGTCCCATATCTCAGGCTTATTTGAAATGTATTATTTGTAAAGAGACAGAATCTTTATATAATTTTAAAATTATAGAGATTTATCACTTGTGAGGTTCTTTTCTTCTTCCACAGTAAAGACATTCATCACTTACAGTAGAAATTTTAAACGAAGTGTATTTTTTTTTTTTGTATTTCTTCAGAAGCTCAAGCTTAAATATTATTATGGCAATAAATATCTTGGCTTCAAGAACCCTTCATAAAATATAAGAGCTTTTAACATGAAATAAATAAATGCATTGTTCTCTGAGATTAGGTCAGTGTCTTTGAAATATACTGTGTTAGAATGTTAATTGAGTTTGACATAAGCATGGATATAAAATGCATCATGCCACTCAACTCACCAGCAGTGAAACTGATTACCAATTCTAATCGTTGTCTTCATGGTGACAGCATACTGAGATGGAGATGTTGAATATTTTAGTTTGTGATATTATCATGGTTGTTTAAAGTACTGACTACGTGTTTTGAAACCAATAGAAGTAATTGGTATGCGTGTAAGAACTAGCAGGCTGAGCACATCATTTATTTATACATTCTTTTGATGTAACTCTATGGGGGAAAACTTAATAAAACATGGCTCAAAGATAAATTTACACTCACCAGTATAATATGACATAAAGCACAAATTATTGTATCACAAATACTATTTCCTAGTGAAACATTCCTTATCCTTTAAGCTATTCACCAAAGCAAGAAACAAGAGATACACATGAATTATTAGTGCTCTTTAAACTTTTCTAAAGCAACTGTGACAATTAAAATTCATATGTCAACAGAGAAAAATCAAGAAATGCAACAGAGTACTTAAACCTTCTTATATTCTCCCATAAAATAGGCTATAGTCTCACAGGGTGAGACTTCATCGACAAGTTAGTGTTATAAACTGAAAAGGACTAGACAATATATTTAGGAAGAAACATGATGTTCTCAAGTGAAAGGTCAGATGTAGAAGAATGCTCTTCTGTACACACACCCTTCTTAGTGAGGATATTGATGAGCTTAGTCTACTGAAACAGGAAAGCACATTTTACAACAATATTAATTAAATGCCTAATTATGGCTACTGAACTGCTGACTTCAAACTTGGTATGCTTCAGGCAGAATCAAAGTTTACAGCAACACGCTAGAAAAATATGAAAATGCTTACAATAAAAACATATGGGGGACCCTCAAAACCCAGAATTTATTTATAAAATATTATGAATTTATTCTTACACATGTGAACTTCAGCCATCTTCAAAGTACTCTCCGTTTGATGCGATACACTCATCAAGACACTTTCTCCACAGCTCAAAAGTTTTTGAACTCTGACTTTGATGCCTTTTAGTGCTTGTGCTGTTTTTTGTTTTACTTCTTCCACATTGGCATAATGTGTCCCTTTGAGGACCTTATTCCTCTGGAGAAACAACAAACAACCAAAAAGTCACTTGGGGCAAGTTCTGGTGAATAGGGAGATTGGGGCATGGGAATCATGTCATTTTTGGTCAAAAATTGCTGAATATTCCGCATGGTATAGGCAGGTGCATTGTCATGCCACATGCACGTTGTTTGTGTAAATCACCCATCATGAAGTGGACAAACACATTGAAAGAGTCTCTGAAAAAAAATCACTGAAGCTGAATTCAGATTTTTGCAACAATGCCAGCTGGTGCACTGAAGCAGATGGGTTCCAAGAACACTCACCTAGCAGAGGAAGCCTATACTACAAGGGGCCTGCCTCCAGAAGAGAATTCTGTTTTATTTTGTTTTTGTTTTCTTTGTTTGGCTTTTTTTGTGGGGGGAGGGGAGGCACACATCTTATAGATCTATGGCTATAGTCCAACTAAACAAATAACGTTACATCAACTCATCAAATACTGAATATTAAAGATTTATACATCTGCTATGGCTGCTATGACAAACTCTCATACACTGGGTGGCTTTTCAACAGACATTCATTTCTCGTAGTTCTGCGGGCTGGGAAGGCCAAAATCCAGGTGCTGGCAGATTCAGTTCCTGGTGATAGTTTCTCTTCCTGGCTTTGCAGATGGCCAATGTCTCACAGTGTCCTCATATGACAAAGAAAGGGAGTACTCTAGTTTCTTCTCTTCTCATAAGGACACTAATCTAAACCTAATTATTTCCCAAAGACCCCACCTCCAAACACTATCACATTGTGTGTTTGGGCTTCTACATATGAATTTGGGGTGGGGTGGGGTGGGGTGGGGTGGGTGGGTAGGGGACCAAATGTTCAGTCTATAAAAAAAAGGAAGTGAAAAAATGATCATCTTTTCAGCCTCTGGATGGAAATGACGTCGGTCTGCATAGAAAAGGAAGCACTCTTTTTTGTCTTTCCCATTGACTTTTTGTTTCCTGCTTCTCAGTAGTGGTAATCCAGATTAATGTTTTCTCAGTCTAGCTCAAATTTCATGCTATTGTAATTCTCAGATTCTCACTCTCAACCAGGAGACCAAGTTTCAGGAAATTTCATAAACTGAGTTTACAAACAGGGTCTAGCATAAGTAACACCCTTTTTTAAAGTAGTATAGTGTGCTTGAGTGTGCTATTGTTTTGTTACACGATTACATGCTTATGATTTTGTAATGAATGATTTGGTATAGATTATCAGTTTATAAAAGAGGGGCATTACTTCTGCCAAACCCTGTATTTCTTGATTTATGGTTAGTTCATTACAGTTTAGGCGTAAAATTTAACATTTTGAAAAAGATAATTTCTCTCTTAAATAAAAATAATTGAGCATATATAAACTTAGTCTCTCATGATAAAAACTCAGGTTCTGAATAAATATATATGTGTATTTATTGAATGAGTAAATTAAAGATTAAAATATTTCAGTTAGCTAGAATATTTCAGTCTGCTCTTGGGTCTGTAAAAAATAAGTGAATAATAGTCATATAATACATAGTCAAAAAAGTTAGACAATTCCTCATATCTTCTTATTTGTGTTTCTACTTTTCTTTGTGCTTTTCAAACTTTTCTGTCATTATTTGTGGTCATATTTTATCAACTTCTGTAACTCTTCTATAAAGATGTAATTTTATGGAATTGACACTTCTGTCTTTTTGCCTACATTGTATGATACAGACAAGAACTAACATGAGTGAACCAGGAAGCTGAGAATAGAGAGAAAATGTCAATCTTTCATCTTCCATCTTCATGTTTATGTTCTTCCTCTCTACCAGTCTAGGTCTTCCGTAATATAAAATCAATTGGTTAATTTTTTAGAATAAGGTAGTTGGATCAATGATGGGATAATATAAATAGAAAAAGAATTTTCAGAGAAGCCAATTCTATAGGCAAAGTATTTCCTGGTTGTTTTAAAGTGTGGTGAGACACAAAATGCATTCAAGATATTAAATATCAAATGTTTACCATGTGCCAGATACTACTCTAAGCAATCACACATTATTTCATTTAAAACACAAAAGAATCTCCTAAATCTGTTTTTCATCTGAGGGTCCAGACCCATAGAGTTCAGTGGATTATTACTAGCATTAAAAAAAAACAAACAATAGATTTTAAAAAGCACTGCAAATCACATATAATAGTGACAAATACTGTTTCTTAAAATGTTCGTTTCAGTATATGTGTCAAGAATTGTGTGTGTGTGTGTGTGTAGTCGTAATACAAAATGTATTTTTTGCTGATAGACACAGTTAAAAATCTTCAAGAGCTCTGTCCCATGAGATAGTATAATTACATTTAATTTTTAGAGGAAAATTAAAAAGATCTGGCTTTATACCTACAACTCCCAAAGTTCTCGAACGAATTAACTTCTTATAGAGTTTTTAATGGCACTTAAGATAACGTTATTGGTGCACGTTGCTTTCTGCCTCCGATGGCTTGCGTTTCCTTAGCATCAGGCAGCCCTAACATAGGGTGATTAAATCTCCTCTGATCAGACCATCTGTGCCATTGAGTAAGTGAGATACTTCAAATAAGTGAATGATGAATTCGGTTCCAGACTGTCCCATAAAATTATAATAAAAATAATAATGAAGTGCTCTCTAATAAAAAGAAAGTCGTTACAAATACTGTGCTATTGATTTCAAAGGGCAGTAATTTTAGAAGAGCTCTTTCATGTGTGTGATAAATCTTAGCAACCAGTGGAGAAAATGTCAGAATTTTAAAAAGCAAACAAATAGGAAAAAAATCACCTCACTGCTCACTGTTCATGCTGTTTTGAGTAAAACTAAGGTAGCACAAATATTTAAACAGATGGCACAATGATATGCTTTTTTCCTTTACTAATCATAGTTATTTTTTTATTGTGTTTTAAATGGGCAGAGAAAATCTGAATCTGATAATGACCTTTGTACATCATGATGCAAATTGATTTTGATGACCTTTCACTCTCCAATAATTAGACTGGCCTCATGCACATTCATCTCCCTCTCTTGGAATCACCCAGTGCCTGGTGCAGTGTTTTTCCTGCTCCTCCTTCAAAACCCTCCCCTCCTCCCCCCTCATAGCTTTGTCTCCATCGTTGCTGGATTGGCTTTCTATCTCTTCCCTGAGAGCCACAGATTCTTGAATAAAGAATGAATGGAGGCATTTAGAAGCTGACAAAAAAGAATAGTTATTTTGCTGATGTTTTGAATGATCAAATATCTGAATTGTCATGTAATTATAACCATTACAATGATGTCATTGCCACAGTCATTTGGCAATTGTGTACATTGTGTTGAAGACTTATTACCGCATTGAATTATGTCTCAGTAGTTTAATGAATTTTATAAGGGTGTTTCTTTGTGGCTCATGTGAACAGATGGTAGAAGTGAAAAAGAAATAAACTATGCCTCATTTTCCTTTACATTTTCTTTGTTATTATGATCTGAAATTAAGAACATCAGACTAACACACATTCACACATGCATCTTTTTAAATCATAATCTTTAAAAATACATTTGTCAGGCATGTCCAAATTCCAGTTTGTTCTCTTTAGACTTTTAAAAACATTTTATTATGTAAAAAATGCATAACATCTAATGCACCATTTTAACTATATTTAAGGGTACAATTCCAGAATGTTTTCATCAGCTTAAACCTTTAGAAGAATATTTAAACAACTGATTTTTGTCCATTAGAGCACTTCTTTCTCTCTGCCTTAAATAAGTTTCATTAAATCATATCAACATATTGTTTATAGATGGGACCTTAAAGCTGGGGTTAATTACAAATATATATATTTTCCTCAGGACTATAGAGTTCCAGAATATAGCTTATTAAGGAATAATTGCACAAGAAGTTTTACAGGTAGTAGTAATTAACATTTATGGAACATTTATTATGAATGAAGCAGTAAGCTAATTACTATACATATTAAGGGAAAAATTACATAACAAAAGGTTACTTAAAACATTTCTTAAGCCAAAGTTGATATTATTATTATTAAATGACCTGTTTTGCAATAACAGTTGAGTTTCTCATGCGTATGTGCACTAACTCACAAAAGTGAAATCATAAGCAAACTAGAACCAGAGTTTGCAGGTCCCAGTGTTAGTCTATTTCTTTCTCAACTATTAGGTTTGAATCAGAGAAACAAAAATAAGAGAATGGTTTAAAAAAAATTTTTTTAATATATTTTTATTTATTTATTTTTGACGGGGGGGGGGGGAGAGAGAGAGAGAACTGAACTGGGGGAGCTCCTAGTTCAGCACGGGCCGGGGCCGGGATTCGATCCTCGGTCCCCGGCGCTGCAAAGTGAGCGCTTAACCCACTGAGCCATCCCGGCTTCCCCGAGAATGGTTTTTAAATGGAGGAAAGTTAATACAGGAAATTGGGCACAGAGGGATGGAAATACTGAGAAGCCAAGAGATTGCCGAGTATTAACAGGAGCCATTACTAGGATAGAGGACCAAAGTGGCCAGACAGTGTCATGGGAACCCAGGGGTGGAAATGTCACCTCATGGAATTTGGAACCATGAAGGAATATGAGGGCTATCTGGAAAGTATTCAGCCATGTAACCATTCTTGTTATATTGACAGTGGATGGATTTTTTTTTCCCCAGACAGCTCTTGTATAGCCATTGTTGGAGACAAGCTCCCATGGAGAGAAAGGCAGAGAAATGTTCTGATTGCTCTCTTTCTTGTATGTTTTAATCTTTCTACAGTTCTCCCATTAGCCTAAACTAACAAGGTAGCCTAGGACAAAGCTTGGAGGAAAGAGTAAAACTCCCCCACCCCTACCTGCTGTGGTGTGACAAAGAACAGAGCAGGGACAGTGAGAAAAGGACTTCTGGGTAACTGGGTCAAAGACTGGCCCTGATTTTCTAAAGAGAATATGGTGACCCCCTTCTAACAAAGGTGAACAGAAGATAATTAAGGAAGTTTTATGGAGGGCATAATGAGCTATAAAATGAGGAGCTATGCTTTGAGAAAGCTTCCCAATGAAGATGAAACCTCTTATCTTCATAATTCTCGATTTCTTTCTTTTCCTCATTCCTCACAACCAATTTATAAGCAAGGCTTCTTATCTGTACAATCCAAAACAAGTCTTCTATCCACCAACTTTCACTACCTCCACTGGTACCATTGTTATTTCTCATTTGAATTTTTCCAATAACTTCTTAACTGGTTTTACTCTTTAAATTTCTTTCTTATTTAAAACATTTAGGTGAATTTTACATACAATGAAATGCTCAGCTCTTAAGAGAGTTCTGATGAATGTATCTGTTTATGTAAATCACACCGTGATCAATATATAGAGCTTGTCCATCACCTCAGAAAATCCCTTCACGCCCATACAATTCAGTCAAACTCCACCTATCAGGTAACCACCATTCTACTTTCTAGCACTGTGGGTTTGTTTTGCCTGTTATTAAACTTCATTTAAATAGACTTATACAGTATGCATTATTTTAGATTTTTTTTCACTCATCACAATGTTTTTCAGATTCATCCATGGTGTTGTATATCATTAGTTCATTCTTTTATTATTTTCTGACTAGTATTCTATTTTGTGGATATACTACAATATGTTTATCTATTCTCCTGTTGACAGACATCTGGATTATTTCCAGATTTTTGTTATTATAATAAAAGTAAAGCTGTTATATACTTTCAAGCACATTTTTTTTTTCTTTTTGTGGACATATGTTATCATTTCTCTTGGACAAATTTCCAGGGCTGGAACTGATTGATTGTATGGTAAATATATGTTAGCTATAAGAAAATGCTAAACTGTATTCTGAATTTGTTATACCATTATACTCCCAACACCAACTTTTGAGAATTTCAACTGCTCTACAATTTTGAAAACATTGATATTGCCAATATATTTAATTTAGCCATTCTAGAAGATATGTGGTGGTATCTCATTGTAGTTATAATTTGCATTTCCCTGACAATAAATGATTTTAAGATTTCCACGTTCTTTTTGACCGTTCATTTTTTTTTTCTGTGAAGAGTTCATTTAAGTTTTTGTACATTTTAATCTATTTGTTGTTTTTTAAATTGAGTTTTAGTAGTTCTTTATATACTCTAAATGTAAGTATTTCAATACTTATGTATTATATATAGAAATATTTGTATATATAATATAAATATATAGTGCAAATACATAGAAGATAGATAAACATAAAACACAAATATTTCTTACAGTCCAAGGCTTGTATTTTTATTTTCTTAAAGTTGTGTTTTTAGGTTTTAATTTCAACCAAGTCAAAATTTGCATTTTTTTTTCTTTTATTGTTTGTCTTTATTATGTACTTTCTAAGAAATTCTTGCCTGCCCTAAGGTCCTACGGATATCATTATGTATTTTCTAGAAGCTTTAAGATTTTAGTTTTAGCATTTAGATCTATGATAGATTTTGACATGATTTATGTTTATCATATAAAGAGGTGGTGGTGGTAGAGTCATTTGTCTTTTACACATTTATCTAGTTATTCCAACAATATTTATTGAAAATATTTTTTTCACATTAAATTGCCTCAGCTCTTTGTTGAATAACAAATAAACCTTTTCACATACATGTATATTTTTGGATTCTGTTTCATGGGACTATTTCTCTATATTTATCTCTCAGTTTCTTGATGGTATACTGCAGCTTTGTAATAAGTCTTGAAAACAAACAGTGTATATCCTCCAACTATCTTTCAAGAATATTTTTGTTTGTTTGTTTGTTTTTCATTTTCTTATAAGTTTTAGAATCAACTTGTCAATCTCTACATGAAAACCTGATTAGATTTTGAATGGGCTTGTACCATACATCAATTTCAGGGATAAGTGACACTTTTACATCACTGAGACTTCTAATCCAATAGCACAGCATCTTTTTCAATTTATTTAGAAATTATTCAATTTCCTTGAGCAATGCTTGGCAGTTTTTGGTGCAGAGTCTTGCACACATTCTAAGTTTGCTTCTACACTTAAAAAAAAAATACATATCTTTTTTGGCACTGTAGTAAATACTACTTGTGGTCGTCAGTGTCCAAGAAAATTCTCAAAGATTTTCACTTAGTACATTTGCCGTTGTATAGGCATTCCCCCACTGAATCAAGCTGTAACCTGTAACCAAGAGGACATTGTGGGCATGACTAAGTGGGACTTCCAAGTCTCAGTCATAAGAAACTATGGTTTCTCCCTGATATCTTTTGGATTATGATTCACGTTGGGGGAAGCTACTGCCACATAAGAAAGAACCCAACAGGTCCTTTGAAGAGGCATATGTGGTAGTTCCCTACCACATATCTCCACTGAGACCTCTTGCCAAGAGTCAGCATCAACCTGCTAACCGTGTGAGTAAAGCTTCTTGGAAGTGGATCTTTCAGTCCAGACCAGTCAGCCTCTGAAACACTGCTGTTCTGGCTAAAATCCTTACTATAACCCAGAAACTGAGTTGGTCCTAGATTCCTGATCCTTTAAAATTGTGAGGTAATAAATGCTTATTGTAATTTTAAGCCATTATGACTATAATTTGTTATGCAGCAATAGATAGTATAATCTAATATTGTTTGTGAAGTTTTATTTTTCAATTGTTTCTCTCTAGTATATAGAAATAAAATTGCTTTTTAAACAATTGACCATGTGTCTTGTGACCTTACAAAACTCATTTATTAGTGCCAGTAGTTTGTTTTATAGATGTTAGAATTGCTTTTATGTAAACAATGAAGCCATCTGCAAATAAACATCATTTTACTTCTTCCTTCCCAGTTTTTATGCTTTCCATTTATTTTTCTCCCTATTATAGTGAGATAGCCTTGAATTACACTACTAACTACAAGTGGCCACCCCACATATTCTTGCCTTGTTCCTGATTCTGAGAAAAATGTTCAGTTTTTCACGAACACGAGTATGATGTTTACTGTGGTTTGTAATAGATACCTTTTATTAGATTGAGAAAATTATCATGTATAGTTTGCTAAGATTTTATATCATTAATGGTTAATCACATTATTGTTGCATTAAAAAAAATTAGGAGATGAAATTAAAAAAAATCCTCTTATATTTATCCACATAGGTACCATTTCTGAAGTTCTTCACATTTATGTTCATTGGGTATTATTTTCATTCATCCTGAAGAAAAACTTTAGCATTTTCTACAGGAAGAACTACTGGTAACAGATTATTTCAACTTTTGTTTTTCTGAAAATATATTTTTTACATAATTAAAAAAATATGTTCTTCAGAATACTTTATACTGTCAACACATTTAATATACTTATACTTTCTCCTACCAGAAAATGAGTTATATGAGGTCAGAAGCATTGTCTTATTTACTTCTGTATTCACTTCAGGTGGAACTACGTCTGTTACATAATGTTGGCCTATTTGTTGGTGGAAAGAAAAAGAGATGAAGGAAAGAAGGAAGGAAGGAAGGAAGGAAGAAAGAAAGGAAGGAAGGAAGGATGGAAGTGAAAATTGGTACTGCTATTTATGGCCTCTATGAAAATGTTTCAGTTTGACAATATGTCTTGAAACATCTGGTGGTTGAGTAGTAAAAATTAATTTGCTTATAATAGCAATGAAAATTATCTGGCAAAGAGGAAGTGAAAAAAAAAGCGCCAATTATATACCCCCAAATTTATAATACATTTGAAAATACAAAATATCAATTTATTACGACCTTACTGTAATATGTGTGTGTTTGTATAAGTATATTTCTATTTATTTATAGACAGATTATAAAATATATCTCCTACTTCATATTCTATAAGAAATATATTAATTGAAACTTTATAAATATAAAGGAAATAGATAATCTTTATTGTAAGCAAATGTTACTAATATATACACACTCATCCTAAATGAGATATAGAAATTAATGGCACTTTTCCAGAAGCTACATATAGTGATTCTGTACTGAATGACAATAAAATATGCACAGGGTCTGCAAAAAACAAAAACAAAAACTGGTGAAAGAAGGCAAGTGTAAAGATGACAGGCTTAAAATGAGAGAGGAATAAAAGAGTAGGCATCTAATATAGTCAATTAACAAAAACCAAATTTTGATGAGACATATTTGAAAATATGCACAACTCTAAATAATTCTTTAAGTGAACAGTGATTTTTTTTTTAGTCTGTAAAACAAAAATAACTTCTCAACAATGTCATCTACAATGTTCATAATGTTGATTATAAATCAACCAAAATCCTCAGTGAGAAAATGTCAGGTGTAGGCTAATCAGTGGCAAAATATATTTTCTAGGAACCAAATACCATGAAATTCAAGTTATATGTTTTGTTATTCAGTAGAACAATATTCCAGGACAAGACTAGGAACATTGAGGCTTGGGTCATTTAAATTGTGCCTAGGAAATGGCTATAGCATCAAATTTGTGTCTATAGATGTCAGCCAGGTGAGCTAACAGGGCTTATTTCTGCCCAATTCTGATATTAGACCATGTCTGATAAAGTATTTGGTGCGGTTATAAGAAGATTTGAAAAATATGTACTTGGGGAATTCCCGGTCAAGATAGTGGAGTAGGTAAATGCTGTGCTTGCCACCTTCCACATCAGAATTACAATTAAACTACACAACAGCCATCATTGATAATTGCCTGAAGTCTAGGTGTATAGAAGTCCTACAACCAAGGACACACAGAAGAAGCCACACCGAGACTGGTAGGAGGAGAAGAGATTCAGAATGAGCTGGTCTCACACCTGTGTGTTGCAGTTAAAGATAGAGATGGATATCTCGACAGTGGACACCCCTCTCCCAACGTACTCCCACCCCTACCAAGCCCACACCAGATTCCCAAGCCTAGAGTTTCAGTGCCAGGAAAAGAAGTCCCCACAACTTCTGTCTATAAAAACCAGTGGAGATAGTGGCTGGAATCACAGGTGCTCCTGCACAAGCTTACTCAATGATGAATTCACTTGCTCCAACCTGTGGTCCTGGGGCATCAGCTTGAAAGGTATCAGGAATATAAGGAAAGGAAAGGAGCAGAGTGGTATCAGGAATATAAGGAAAGGAAAGGAGCAGGGTTGTTTGGCTTTAGGGTGAGGGTTAGAGAGTGGTGTTCTCCCAGATGAAGGAGCTGGAGGAATCCATTATTTCTTTGTTGAGCCCTCACTTGACTGAAGTGCAGGTGCATGTAACCACCATATCTGGGTCTCCACCAACCTGATTAACACCATTTTTCTACCTCACCTTGGTTATTCTCTGAGACCCAATATTACCCACTTGAGGAACCATCCATGCCACTTCCAATGGCTTTTCCATACAAATGGCCTGTCTTGGCTCATGCTACAGATTTTCCTAAAATCTCTAAATGGTTCACAAACCCTAACCAAGCAGCATCTGGTCTCAGTATGTCTTCTACCTCTTGCTGGGTAGCACCAACCCCAGCACTGGTGGCAGCCAGGCTTAGTTTGAGGCTTGGCCTCTCCCAGGCCCCTCTAAGATCAGAGAAGGTAGCAGCCATCTGTAGATTGCTGTGTAGCTCGTTCAAGGTGGTCCCAAGCAGGACACAGGCTGAAGCTGAATTTGGCCTTCACAAGAGTCCCTCCCAAAGGGCATTGAGACTGGCATGCCTGATGGTCAGCATTAGACCTAGCCAGAACACCACCCCCACCTCTGTGGAAGACACACAAAAGGACAGAAGACAGAGCCCTGCTAAAGCAAATCCTGCTTTGTAGGGTCAGGCCCTATACAATAGCTGCTCCACTGTAGTCACAGCCAGTCCTCACAACCAATCAGCCTGAGAGTCAGTCCCTCCCATTGATGTCAAAGCACAACCAAGCCTCAACTACAATAAAATAGCATGCACAACCCACAAAAGGGACACATCTGAAGCACCAGGCTTGGGTGTCCAGGGAGACTTGACATTAGGCCCTATGGGACACCTATTGTATAAGGCCACTCTTCTAAGACTGGGAGACAGCAGCTCTACCTAATACATAGAAATAAATATGGGGAGGCAGCCAAAATAGAAAGACAAAGAAACATGTCCCAAATGAAAGAGCAGAATAAAGCTCCAGAAAAAGAACTAAATAAAATGAAGATAATCAGCTACTAGAGGCAGTGTTTAAAACATTGGTTATAAAGGATGTTCAATGATCTCAGGGAAAACTTTAACAAATAAATAGCAAACATAAAAAATAGAGATAGAAAGCATTAAAAAAAAGTCAGAAATGAGGACTAGTATAATAGAAATGAAGAATACATCAGAGGGAATCTACAGTAAATTAGATAAAGCAGAGGATCAAATCAGCAAATTAAAAAATAAGGTATCAGAAAATACCCAAGCAGAACAGCAAAAAAGAAACAAATCCAAAAAAAAAAAAAAAGGATAGTTTAAGGGTCCTCTGGGAAAACATAAAGTGTACCAA
>PVKE010043371.1:0-13400 GCA_004027555.1 Craseonycteris thonglongyai | reverse complement strand
AGAGAGAGAGAGAGAGAGAGAGAGATACAGAGACAGAGAGAAGGGGGAGGGCCCAGAGCAGTCTCCATAGTTGCACATCATCGGTCTTTCCACACAGTTTCATTCCACAGGTGGGCGGGGCTGCACAGGGCAGGAACTGGGCTGGGGTCTCACCCCGGTGAGAACCAAACTGGGGGCACTCCTCAGTTCAGCATATGGGTCCCCACGGTCTGGGGCCAGGATTTGATCCTCAGTCCCTGGGGCTGCAAAGTCAGCGCTTAACCCACTGAGCCATCCCGGCTTCCCAGAGAAAGTACTCTTGATCTAATGTTCCTATTTTGAGGATTTTTGCTTCTTTTTTCCAGTTGTTTTTCCTTTAATTGGTATTGACATGTCTGTCTTCCAGATTTTCAGGTTAGACCCATGTTTGTAATAATTGTGTAAAATGAGAGGACCATGAATGGTTTAAGCAGAACAGAATCAAACTATATTGCAAATTAAAAGTTTGAATTGGGTCCTGTGATTCAGTGATGAAATCTGAAATAATTATAGTATTCAAAGTATAATTTCGCAAGGCTAAATAGTTATAGTAGAATTTTAATTATCAGAAAGAAACACTATTTTTCTTATTCTTTGCTGTCTCATCTGAGAAAGTGAACATCACTTAGACCATTTGTCTCTGTCAAGGGATCACTATTTTCAGATATGTTCATTCACACCTTAGGGTCTTTGTGACTCAAGCTTTTGCTTCCACCTCTAATTCTGATTCTTTGCCAATTTCTGCAGCCTGTCCTCACTTCCATAGCCCTGTACCTGACCTATTGGACTTCACTTTCTCCCCGTCAATCTATTTTACACATTGCTGGAAGACTCATACCAGCGAAGTGGGCTCTGTCACATGGCTTTCTTGATAAAGTTGACTATGACTTCTATTTCTTCCTACATCAAACCTAAACCACTTTTGCCTTGGCTTTTGAGGCCTTTCATGATCTGGACCCTTACCACCTGGTCAGTCCCATCCTTCCTACTCCCCAGCACATATTCATACAACCTCTTATCTCTCTGTCAATCATTGGTCATGCTGTCTGGCTATGTTCTTGTAAAAATATCCCCCTGGACCTTAGCCTTTTTAAAGCATATTCATTTTTACTTATGAAGCCTTCCCTCGTACTTCTAAATCTTATCTTGTACTCCTCTGAATTCATGGGGATTTGTGAAATGTGTAGTGCATGATATACTTCATTCTCTTTTATTTGAGATTTGTAAGTGCTCCCCACTTCTAAACGGATTTGCAGCAGTTACTTAAGTAGATAGCATCTTGTAGTGTTTGATCATTGCTTCCTACTTACATTGCTTATCTCCTCTGCTTAGCCATTAGTTCTTCTAAGACAGGGACTATACCATATGCTTCATTTTTAATTGTAGCATGGAAAAATGGAGAGGACAGAGGGATAGGAGTCAAGGACTTGAGTCCAAATATAATTTTGCTACAAATTAACAATTTTTCTGCTCATGAGTACAGAAACAAAATTTTACAGTACTTTCATATTGTAAAATAATCAAATAATATAGAAATACTTAAAAAAATATATCAGCTGGATTTGAACTACCCTGAAATAAACATTATTAACATTTTGGTATTTATTGTTTCACATAAATTTTTTTTATCCATGTGCACACATGGATAAAGGATCTCTCTAGTCATCCATCTATCTAATAATGGGAAAATACTTATTTCTTGGCAGCTTTCCCCATTTAATGCAATAAGCATATATTTTCACTTCACTAAATTATTATGGCATTGTTGTAGGAATATTAAAAAATATATAGTCCCTTCCTAAAAACATATTTTAGAGAATTAAATAGGAATAGACATACACACTGATCTCTGTCAGGAGTAATAATGTCCAGTTTGTCACCTCTGGAAACATTTCTACCTTTTCTTTTACTCTTTGCCTTACTAATTGTACATCTGTTTACTGGCCTCAGTTTGGTGAGTGTCTTATTGGGCTAAGGTCTCCGCTTCCAGCTTCTTGTGAAGTCTAACGCTGTCTCTATCACACAGATGCATTCTCTTAGCCACAATCCTAGCATCCAAATAGCTCTAAAAGTCAACTGTTGAATTTTGTTTGTTTGGTTTTAAAGGTTTGGTCCAACTCAGTTGACAGAAAAATCTGATGTAATTTGTTGTGCCACAAGCTACAGTTTTTGTTTAATTCATTAATACAAACATCACTATGTTTCAGTTTAGAAAGAATAATACATTTGACTATGATTTGTGCCACAAGTCCTTGCTGGGAGTGATACATAATATAGAATATGTGTTCTCTATTAATTATCTAATAAATTTAAATATTCTGAATTCCAAATTGCATCTTCTTTTGGGGCTCCAGAAAATATATTCAGATAACCTCTCATGAGAGCAAAGATGAAGAGCAAGTCTCTATCCCTGGAGGGAAGGCCCAGCACTGGGTCTGCTGGATTTCTCCTCTGCGTACCTAAAGGGCCCCTCTGCTGTGGTCTCGTGAAAAGAGCTGCAATGAAAGTAAACACTTTCTCAGGCCTGAGATACCAAGGAGGGTAGGGCTGTGGCCATATGACCTGGGACACTGGCCAGGCAGTGCCACCTTCTGTGGATGGGAAGGGTTTTGTGGTTGATGTTCCTGCTATTGTTTTGTTCTGAATTTTTTTTGTTGTTGTTCTTTTTGTTTTTATTTGTTTGTTTGTGGTCAGATAAACAAGAGCTCACGTTTAGCACATAAGAAGAATTGTGAGGAGGTTCCATGGAAGAAGCTAGGTTACTTCAAAGTTGAATGGATGGGAGTTGGGGACCATTTGACTGAAAATTTATTATTCAACCCCTATTTGGGGCATTTATGTCATTTTTATATGATAAAGTCATGATGAACATAAATATACTGCATTATTGTTTATTCCTATTGCCATGTCCTTATGCTAAATTCTGAGAGTCAAAGTTTTTTGTATACGATTTAGAACTATTGTATTTAGTGTTAGATTGTCCTCCAGAAAGATGATACCAATTTACATCCCGTATGACCCAACAAATCCCTTCAAGTCCTGATTTTAAGATAAATCAAATAGATAAGAAGTGTTTAATGCTTTATTACTTTTTTCGTTGTAATTTCTGGCATATTATAATTTTGAAGTGTCATATGAATTTAATAAACACTGGAAAAGGAGGTGTCACCAAATCAGGTGTTTTTTTAGTTGCCAGTATTTAGTTAAAATTTTTTATTAAAGATTTAAATCATCAATATGTTTTTAAATTTTCTAATAAATTTCTGACTTTATCTTCTTTTACTATTGATAAGAGATTTATAAAGATTCTCAAAATGGAAACTATTACTTGAAGTGTTTATCAAAAATTACAAAACAAAACAGTAAAACAAAACAAAAAAATAAACAGTAAACTATTTTCCCACTTCTGCAGGTTTTTGTTTTTATGATAAACCAAACCTTCCCCCCTCTATGTTTTTACCATGTTTTTTAAATGTATGCAGTGGGGATACTTAAAGTATGTATTAACTGAAAAATAAGAGCATATTGTTGAATAAGGCATTTTTTTTGTAGAAATATTGATGACTAACATTGTACAAGAGTTTTTTATTCAGCAAGATACAGTCCTCTACTTTCAATTATTAAAGGCTTCCCCCCCGTCAAATGACTAAATTGTAGAGTGAACACACTACATTCAAATGAAGCTATCATTTTCAGATGGTATAAATCTAACAAGAAAAATTAGAGCAAAAATGTTAAAATTCTGGAAACCTATAGAAAGCAGATCAATAAATAAAAAGGGAGTCTCTTCATGGCATCCATAATTATGCCTATATAACTAGAGTGATGGGTCTTTGAAGTATTCACAGTAAGGTCTTTAGGTATCCAGTTGCAATTTTGAAGATGGCTACATGCTGAACAGGATGTTTGAAAATAAACTCGTTTGCCTTCTTGGGACTTATGCCTTTCAACCTAGTTTGGAGTTCAGGTACAGAAATGTTAAGAGTCCATTTCTGTTATTCAACATGCTTTGCTAGCTAGTAGGGATAGAGCAAAAAATAGGAAGTAAACCTGGGTTGCTCACAGCCCAGTGCTTATTCCAATAAGATTCTAGCCATTGTTAAGGAAGTTAGAACTGATACTATTGCTAAATGTTCTGAACAGTTTCTTAATTAGAACTACCATGTGTGTTTGCACACATGTGGGTGTTAGTGACTAGGCTATGTGTCAGCTTATTGAGATTGTAGTCTGTTCAAACAATAAGACATGTTGACATTGTGAACCCCCTGTTGGGTATGTACAAAGTCTGACAATTAGATTTGTGAACTCATCCTAGAAAAAGTGTTACATACGTCCTTGCTGAATAAGACTATGGTCTCCTTTGAAGTACTCCCCTTGAGAAGCTAAGCACTGACACCAGTGCCTAGTCCACCCCTCAAAGCAATTTTGGAACTCTTTTTCTGGAATGGCCATCAGAGCCGTTATAGTATCACCCTTGATGTATTGACTGTCTTCAAAATGCCTTCCTTTCAATATTTCCTTTATCTTCATTCAAGTAAAGAAAAAAGTCTTTGGAGACCAGGTCAGCTGAGTAGAGATGGTGTTCTAATACAGTTATCTGATTACTGGCTAAAAACTCACTCACAGGCAATGCCATGTGAGCTGGTTCATTGCATGATGCAAGAGCCATGAGTTGTTGATGAAAGTTTAGGTTGTTTTTGTCTAATTTTTTCATGTAGCCTTTTAAGCACTTCCAAATAGTCAACTAGGTGAACTATTTGTCTAGTTAGTACAAATTCATAATGAATAATCCCTCTGCTATCAAAATAGTTTAGCAACATCGTTTTGACTTTTGATTTCTACTGACAGAACTTTTTTGGTCATGGAGAATTGACCGACTTCCATTGTGAACTTTGAAGCTTTGTTTCAGGGTTGTATCGGTTCACCCATGTTTCATCACCAGTGATAATATGGCCCCAAACATTGTCTTGCTTCTCTAAAAGATCTTGGAAAATTTCAACTCTCCTTTGCTTTTGTTCATCAGTGAGCTTTCTCAGGATCGTTTTTGCACACACCTGACTCCTGCCAAGATTTTCAGTTAAGATTTTCCTGTTTCTCTATTAATGTTTACTTGGTCTGCTATGCTTCTTACAGTCAGCCAACTATTTTGATGCACAATTTGATGAATTTTTGCAATGTTTTCATCAGTTCTGCTCATTACTGGCTGCCCCGACCTCTCTTCATCAGTGACACTTTCTCTCCCCTCAGTAAAACAATTAATCCATGTGTACACTGCTCTTTACTTCCTGGCCTTAATCCCATAAACTTGGACTAACAAGTTCCTGATTTCACTTCCACTCTGGTCAAGTTTCACAAGAAATGTAATGTTTGCTCATTGCTCTAATTCAAGCTCTGATATACTTGTGACAACATGCAAAACACACAACAATAATGAATGCCACTAGGCAAGACAACACCACACATCAACATGAAAACAGATATGAAACACTGATATAATAATGTTATGAAACCTTACTGAGTTGTTTGTGCAGTGCTGCCAATATAGGTGCATGGTGGCAAGTTTGTGAACTTAACTGTCAGACCTCATATGATATATGGAGTACATAACCTCATTTCTGTGGTGTTCTTGCCAGAACATGTAGCATGAGTTCAATCATGAGGAAAAAGTCAGATAAACTCAAATTGAAAAACTTTGGAAAAGCCGTGATGGCTCAGTGGGTTAAGCGCTCACTTTGCAGTGCTGGGGACCGAGGATCGAAACCCGGCCCCAGCCCGTGTGGACCCCTGTGCTGAACTGGGGAGTTACCCCAGTTCAGTTCTCTCTTTGTCTCTGTATCTCTCTCTCTGTCAAAAAAACAAAAACCTGAAAAAATAACTAATCAATATTTTTCTAAAGTGCCAAGAATGTGAAAGACAAGGAAAGACTGAGAAAAAGTTATTGATTGGAGTAGACTAAGGAGAGGTAACAACTAAATGCAAAGTGGGATCCTAGATAGGACCCTAGCCAAAAAAAAAAGGACAGTAGAAAAATTGTAGAAATTTTAGCAAGATCTTCAGTTCTGTTTAGTATTGTACCAAAGTGAATTTCCTGGTTCTCACTATTGTGCTGTATTTATATAATATGTTAACATTAGGAGAAGCTGGATGAGGAATGTAATGGAAAGTCTGTACTATTTTGCAATTGTTTACTCTGGAATATGTTGAAAATAAAAAGTTTACAAAAATTATTTTTTTCATAGAAACTGCAGTTAGCTTCCTTTAGACACTTCAAACAGTTAACATTTTATCATTCTATTTGATAAGAGTTTACATTTATTTTTAATAAAATTAGGCTTCTTAATATAAGTCAGTTGTCCTAGCATGTGATGGGAGAAGATCAGAGTCAGGAAGGCCTGGTTTGATTCCAGCTTTGTTAGTTATCATATGTGTGACCTTTGCGTGTCACTGATCTTTCTGAACCTCAATTTTTAAATCTATAAATATGGGATGATGATGATGACGATGATGGAGAAGGAGGAGATGATACTAACACTTCATGAAGTAATTGAGAGAATTAGATGAAATAACGTAAGTACTTAACACAGTGGCTAGGACATAGTAACTGCTTTATAAATAGTAGTTGTTGCTCCTGATATTATTCAAATTTATTGTCATTTAGTGAGCAATAAAATCTAAATAATGTCCTAGGTCTGTTAAAAGATGAAATGAGCTATGGTCATGTGTTTCTAGCACATAGTCACTGATAAATAATGTGTAGTTACTACTATCATCCATCCACTCATTCGTCCATGTAAAAACTCACTCAGTATTTTTGAGGGTCTCCTATGTGTTTCTAGGCAGGCATGTATTAATAGTAAAAAGCACTGCTATTAATCTTGAGCAAGCAAAGGAATCATACTAAGATATATCTTCTATGTGTACCGCATGTTAAAATTTATAAAGAATTTTTCCACACATTATTTAATTAGATACCTTCTGAAGCATTTGCTGTAATTATCAGTTTCTATTAATGTGAGTAATGAAAATGAGTATCAGAGACATTATGATACATCCCAGCTTATGTGACTAGTCAGGGGCTGACAAACATTTTCTCTAAAGAGTATTGGCTCTGTGGTCTTTGTTGTAGTGATTCAGCACTGCCACTGAACCACAAAAGCAGCCATTGACAGTAGCCAAACAAACAAGGGTGACTTTGTTCCCAAAAAACTTGATGTACAAAATCAGGCAACAGGTTTGTGTTTGTGGACCCCTGGAACTAGTAAGTGCACAGCAGTTCCTCAACTTTAGATTTTCAACTCCAAGTTCAGGCATTTCATGATCTCCTTTTGTATCATTTCCATAGTTGTTAAGCAGAGAACACTACAGTACGCCTCTGCAATTTCACTTAACCAAAATGATTGTCTAGTCCTTATCTCTAGATCCTGCTTCCTGGTCATCAAGAAATATCAAACATTCAGCAGAAATCCAGATGAACTATTTTTCTCCATCTTGTTTCCTTTTCCAAACAGGTATGAATATGAGTCTTTCTCTTTTAAAGAGCTCCTGTAACTCCTAATGACCGTCAATTTCTTCTTAATTGTCATATACCGTCTTCTAAAATATTGCATTCTAGAATTTTTTTTTTTCCAGCAAAGGTGATAATTAGTTTAACTGATTTATAGCTTCTAAATGCAGCTTTTTTCTTTCATTTAGAAAATAATACAAAGTTCTAAAATGTTCTTAAAACAACAAATACATCTTCTTTTAATATGGGTCCCTCTCTGACTTGTCATGATTCTCCAAATATTGCCAACAGTGCTTCCACAGACCTATATGAGGTCCTGTTGTTATTGCTGAGTATAATTTATTGCTGAGACTTGGATTCATTCAAAGCAACTGGCTGATCTTCCTTGGATCTCTTCACTTATCTTAGACTTCATGTTTTCCTCTTCTTTTTGACTTGGAGACCACGTGCCTTCATATCAATGATGGAAGCAACACAGGAATCAATGATTCTGCTTTCTCCCTTAGTTCTATTCACATTACGTCATCTACATCAAGCAATAAGTCATTCCCATCCTTGTTCTCTTCTGGCTCTCAATACAGTCTTTACCTAACACTCCTTGTTAATCTAATCAGGTTTTGTAAGCCATGACCTACTCTAGACTTCTTGACATAGCTTTTATACATTTTCTTTCTTCCTTGATCATTTGACCTTCTGTGCACTCATCCTAATGCTTATTATTCTCATGTAATTATAGAACCAATATAAATTTACAAGTTGAAAACTATAAAATTAAAAAAAGAAATGGCATGCATTTAATATGATAGTGCTGTTTTGCTGAAGCATTTGCTATACTCGCAACTTGAATGTGGTCTTTTTGTGGTCTTTTCTACTAGGAGTAGGTTCATTTGAGTTTGGCTGCCTTGTGCAGTGTTGTAATGGGTAATGACTCAATTGTCTCTTCAGTTTTCATCCTTCAAGTTGTACAATGTTTGTTAGTTTAGTGTGTGATTTTATCATTTTTGCCTTTGCTTCTGGCAAGAAAGTGCTATTTATCTATTAAGTCTACCTCTGTTCCCTTTTAATTAGCTTTTAAAAAGAACATCATAAACAAAAGTACAAAGAAGACACTGAACTACATGGCAATATTTATTCAGAAGTTGTTTATAAATGCATTCAGATTATACTTAATATTCATTTTTAATGCCACTGAAAAAAGATTAAAAGTTTAAACGTAATTATTGAGATTTTGTGAATTCCTAAAAATATGACTTTGAATACTGAGGAAATCCCTAAATTTATGTTTTTAGCTCCACTTAAGGTGTATTGACTGAGACAACCAAATCCTTTCAACTTTTTATAAACATTCAGCTCTTTTCTCCCCAAATTATCCTCCTTACTCTTCTAGTCATTCTTGAACCGTATACATCTAGTTAGGCTCTCAAGTTCTTTTATTCTCAGAATTTCAAAACCACTGAAGCTCTCACTGCAAGTTTCTCTTTCACTATAGCTCTACCTGAGTTAAAAGCAGAGTAGGTTTGTTGGTTGTGTGGTAGGTGAAGTCTCTCATCTCAGACATGTGCTTCATGAAAAGACCCAGACCCTTAGTTAGCCGTATGATAGGGGCATGGCTGCCTGTGAAGACTTCAGCAAGAAGACTCCAGCCACTGGATTTGTTCCTTGCCTTCTGCTTGGATTGACCATTGCTGTCTCATACCTATCATGTGGGAGATGGCTATGAATCCTCCCTCTGAACTGGTACTATTTTCCTTTCATGAGAAGACTCTCAGACCACTTATTGGTTCCAGTTTCCTCTTGCCCTATGTTGACTTGCCATGATCTTCCACTCACCAGCCTCTTGAAACTGGCTTTATCTTCCATTCAACATTTTCATAAAACTTTTTTCTATTTTTCTCCATGAACATTCTTTTATTATTTCTGGAAACATTTCTCTTTGCTAACCAAGTTAGGGCATAGAGAACAATCTCCCAAGATCCATCACCTGCTCTGGTACTTGTCGGGTACTATTGGGCCTGTCTGGTATGAAAAGAAGGCACTTCATTGTATTACCATCAGGACGATGAAAGAGAAACTTTCTTACAGTTGTTATTAACTCAGAAAAAAATATACCGGTAATAGAAATGTTGACACTCCTTTAACCATGGTGCTTCTAGCAGGCACCTGTCTTATCCGTAGATATTGCAGTCCCCAGTCTCGTACTTTCTCTACTTGCCTACTGAACTGAACTGCAGTCCTTTGTTGGCCTACCTGAAATTTTTACAGGAGCCCTAACAAGCAAATTTCCTCTTTGCCAAGACTGTTTATTAAGGCTTCCTTTTAATACTTCTATTAACCAGATTGAAAATAAGCATTTTTATTATGTCCTATTTTCTTCTTCTCATTCTTTTCTCTTCTTTCTCCTTTTTCCCTCAATCCTTTAAATGTTACTCTCAACCCTGGCTTATACAAAATAATGTCAGCTGTGCCTTTCAAGGGAATGCAAAATATGGGCTCTGATTTCCCTGTTGCAGAGCCTCTCACTCAGGCCCTCCAGCTCTATTCATCTACCCTCTTTTCTCCTTACTTGTAACCTCTCATGCAATTGGATTTTTGTCTGGGTATGCATGGTAGCAAATCATTCCAGATGAAAACCATACTCTCTTTCCAGAAGTGGTTGCTTGGGAAATTGGTAACTTGGTGGTGTTTTTGAATAAAGTATTGCTTAGGAATTGTTTCAATAATTGGTCTACCTTTAATAAAAAATTTAACTTCTGTGACATTTGCATTTATCCTCTGGATGCCACTCTCATGATAGCCAACTGTTGGATTCATTCGTTGGCATTCTCTTCCACTGAAGAATGTTTCTCTCCAAAAATCAGTCATAATCCTGAAATCACCTTTGCCATTTGGGGGCCCAAAGAAAGATCCATGTGAGTTGTCTAATGATGATCATTGTGATATTTTAGGACTTTGCCCACCCTAGGCTCACAAGTGGGGAGTTCAGGCAAGAAAGAGAAAATCATGACCTTGTTGGGTGGTATGAGTTTGCCTTTTACGTTTTAACTCACCATCTTTAGTCTTAGTTGCCTTTGACTAATGTCTAATAATAATTTTCACCCTTAGGTCCCACTTCTAAATAGTTCCTACCATAAAAGAAGGTCAAACAAGTGATTTTTAATTAGGCTGCTATATCTGCCCTTAATTTTGTACAGTAGTTTAATGTTTCCCAGCATTATATTTCCTAAGTTATGATATAGCCAAAAAATATATAGAACTTTCTTGAAGTCTCTTCCTAAAGGATGCAGACAAGAGTTTTGCTGCTATTCATAAAAGTACTGTGTTGAACTCCTTGTGAGAAATTGACCTGGATGCACTAAAGTGCTTCCATCCTCTTGGTGAATTCAATAACTTTTCTGGTTGTGTTATTTATAAGATGACTTTTGCTTATAGATATTCAAATATATGCAGTTGGTTATAATCCAAAAGAAAATAAGGAGGGAAATAGAT
This sequence comes from Craseonycteris thonglongyai, assembly GCA_004027555.1. Taxonomy (NCBI): domain Eukaryota; kingdom Metazoa; phylum Chordata; class Mammalia; order Chiroptera; family Craseonycteridae; genus Craseonycteris; species Craseonycteris thonglongyai. Next base: position 2,392 of record PVKE010043371.1, on the reverse strand, counting down.
TAATGAGTCATTAATATGGAGAATTATCTCAAACACAATTGATTTTTCTCATGGCATATCATACAAAATCTCCATATCAACTTTACATAATTATGCATAAGATTTCAGTGTAGTAACGAAACAAAGTCCAGAAGAAATTGTAAAGAGTAGTGATATAGTGTGAGACAGATATAGGGGTAGGAAGCACGCAGGTAAATTGAAGGGGGACAATTCTAAGATGTGAAAAATGCACAAAGGATAAAAAAGATTGCCTGCTTTGTGCCTTGGAGAATGCTGTTTAAGTCACTGCCTTGTCTGGAAATTGGAGACTGGGGACTGCAATATCTACTGATAAGACTGAGGTGCCTGCTAGAAGCACCATTGTTACAGGAATGTCAGCATTTCTACTATATATTTTTCTGAGTTTATAAGAACTATAAGAAAGATTCTCTTAGGCAATATGTTGGCATACTAGCTTGAAATAGATGATTTTGTAATTTTTTTTTGAATTTATATAACACTTGCTAGAGCTCCTGTATTAAAAAACAAACAAACAGACAAAAAAAACAAAAACTGTAGAAGCACTCCAGAAGTGTAGATAACACAAGTTTAGTTATCATGAAATATAATTGAGATGCTGTAACACAAACAAACATTCCTTGCAATTTAAATAATTATGTTTTGCACATGTTAGCACATAAAGCTAACTCATGCTTGGGTATGAGAGTTCCCAATATAAACTTATTTACTAATAGACCAGTATCAGCATATGGCTTCTGTTAACAGTCATTTACAAAGAATGTTGCTGTTCTATAATCATGAAGGCTCTTGATAGCTGAATTCAGAAGTGTATACAAGAAAAAAGAATGATAATTTCTGGAAACTCCCAAACAACAACAGAATATTAAGAGATTATGTGGTGTCGATGGGTAAATGAACAAGATAATGTTACATAGTCAGTTTGGTTCAATACATGTTAATTGGTACTATAACTCTCATTTTAAAAAGAGTCCTGGAAGCATTAATGTGACTTTGACATAGTTTATATAATGGGGATATTTAGAGTCTAGGGTAGGCAACAAATATGTAACTGGTTAATTTTAATGTAACATAGTAAATACTGAGATATGCTCAGTCTTATATTGGACTGTAGCAGAGGAACACAACACCGAACATCTCTTGGAAGAGACTTGATAAATACTAAAGAGAGAAATGCCAACTAGGTGAAGAAAGGGGAGGACATCATTTCAGACAAAGGGAATGGCATAAGCGAAGGTTCAGAGGTATGAGCTAATGCAATGTGTTCAGGGAAGGAATAACTATCTCTTTAGCATTGCCAGAGCCTGGGGCAAAGTGGAGGGAAATGGCGTTGAATTTGTAGGAGGGGTACTGATCAGGTCAGGCCTTTCTGCCAGGGAAATGAAAAAAAAAAAAAAAAAAAAAAGTTGCTCTTAAAGTGATGGGAGCTACTGAAATACTGATGTGTTTAAAGCAAAGTAGTACCATGACCAGATTTGCATTGTAGATAGATGTCCCAAATTTATTTTGGAGAGTGGAATTAGCAGGGGAACATTAAATAAAAGAGACTGCTAAAGAGGTTATTTCTGAAGCACAAACCTTTCCAGTGACTTATCACCTTTGTCCCAAATACCATGTATAAGCTCCACGGAAGCCCATTTATACCTTCTCTAAATCATGAGGATCTTTACTTGAATTCATTATTTTGAGGGTGATTTTAGCTATGTCCTCTTAACATTAAGATGTTAATTAAATTGGTTTAATTTTGTATTATGGAAACCATTCTCATTTTAAGGACAGATTTAGTCAATTTCTTTGCTTTCAAGCAGAACATCTAAGTGATTATGGGCACATAAAAGTTTATACTATTTTAAGGGCTATAAGAAAAAATTCTATCTCATACTAATCTGTGTGTGTGTATGTGTATCACCCAACTAATATGAATAAGTAAGTGTTGAATGACTATAATTTTGGAAGAATAGACAAGAAATAGGACAATGCCTAGGGCTGGAAAAGCATGCATGCATTAAATTTCATCTGTCTATACAACCAACATTTTTGAAGATCAGCTAGGTGGCAGAAACTGTTCTGAGCAATAAAGAAGCAGTGATGTGCAAAACAGACACGGGCCTTAATATTGCTGAAACTACAGTCTAGCCTGGATGACCAACATTAATCAAATAAATGTATTTGTTTGTTTTTAAACAATTAGTGAAAATATATCCAAGTCTTGCTTTTCAAGTTGATGAAGAATCTCAGTTCCTTGGCATTTCTCAGCTGTTCACCAGTTGTCTTTGAATTGTAAGAGAAGGAATGTCGACAATGAACATGGCTCCCTGGGAAATAGCTTAAAGGACTTTCTACCTATTATTATAATACGAATACTATCTCTGTC
>PVKE010043370.1:0-13401 GCA_004027555.1 Craseonycteris thonglongyai | reverse complement strand
TATCGAGCCAATTGTCTCCTTCCGTATCAATCCTTTTACTTGCCAAATAAATGTAATAGAACTAGCCGCATGTATTGCAGACCTTGTTCAGGGGAAAGCAGAAGAACTAGAGTTAGAAATTTTGAACCTTAAGAACGATATTTTGCTAAAATCCTTAATATCAGAGGACTTATGGAACATAGTCGACAAAGAAAGGTTCCCATTTTTTTTTAAAAGTGACATATAAAATCAAATCATTTTTCGGGTCAACGTATTTATGCGAATCTTTGTTTTCAAACATGAATTTAATAAAATCACAATATAGATCTCGACTTACCGATGAGCATCTTAATAATTGTTTGCTAACAGGGTTGTCGTCATACTCTCCTAATTACGAGGCACTGGCCAATGAAATGCAATGCCAAAGATCACACTGACAGATTGGTTTTTTCATGTTTTCTTTTATGTTTTTTTTTAATGATTTTATTATACGTTTTTTTATTTACTTTGTATTACGTTTTGTATATATGTTTCTTTGTGTGTATATAATTTGTACAATAAATTTATTATTTTAAAATTATTTTTGTTTATTATTTTTTATTCTTGTTCAGTAATAAATATCCTTAGAAATAGCTGGTGCCCGCCACCCTACCGATATTTTAGAATGTGCCCTAGGGTATAAAAAGGTTGGGAACCCCTGGTTTAGGGAGTCAAAGCAACCAGTCTAAGTTTACAGAGCTAGCAAGTGCTGAGCTAGGACTCTCCAGAGGAAGTGTCATTTCAGGATTGTGTTCTTACCTAGATACTACTGCCTCATCACGTCATCACTGCAGGAACACAGGAGCCGGGGCCATCATCCACCAGCTCTACCTTGAGCCAAATCACTAGTCCTTTCTGTGCCACAGTTAACTCAGGTCATAAAATGAGGGTTGGCTTCAATCGTCAAGGTTTCTACCAGTATTCTGAAGTCACATCAATTTCTATTTCACCTCCTTTCTCTTCCACAATCTCCTCTCTGGTGGAGGTGCTATTGGAATTACAAAATTAGAATAGCTAAATCCGTGGATTTGAGAAAGCCAGAGGAGATAAGTCTCCCTCTTTCCTCTACTATATTGTGTTCTTCTGAGAACTGAAGCTGATTGCATTGATGATGTAAAATAAACTCTCCTTTTAGCAAGAAAAGCCAACCAGTTCCAGTAACTAATGGCACCAGAGTGAATACTTGTGTTCTTTGCCTGAGGATGAACAGCTATTTTTATATTCTTTGTAACAACCTTTATCATGTAAGCCATAAAAATGTTAGAAGTCTCATAATTTGGATATGCAGACGCCTCCAAAGACCTATTTGAATTATTACTGAAAAAAATGTTTTTGCCACATTTGCTTTTCAACTTATTTTAAAGTGACAACCATCATCTAGTTTCTTAAAATATTTTTAAATATATATATATTTTTTTTTGACAGAGAGAGAGAGAGAGATAGAGATACAGAGACAGAGAGAGAACTGAACTGGGGGAGCTCCCAGTTCAGCATATGGTTGCACACAGGCCAGGGCCGGGATTCGATCCTCCGTCCCCGGCACTGCAAAGTGAGTGCTTAACTCACTGAGCCATCCCAGCTTCCCCTTAAAATACTTTTAAAACATTGCTAGCCTTTTGAAAATCTTTTCTAGCATTCCAAGCATGTATTCAACTAATTAGATGACATAAAAGAAAATCACAAACCTTAACAGAGATTTATGTAAAAATTAAAGGTAGTGAAAATACCTCTGGAAAGTGATTGTACATATCAAATTCTGGTAACATATCTTATTACAGAAAAATTCAATGCTTTGTACTACAAATAAAGACAATTTGAAAATAAGAATGAAATATCTTAGAAAAGTGGCCAGAATGTCAGGATAATAACAAGCAAGCAGTGGCTAAAACAGATATGCTACCCCATGGCTTATCTATTTAGCTATTCATTCAAATAATACTCACTTATGATTTGCTAGTTGTCAGATAAACAAAATAGAGTTCTTGCCCACACAGAACTTATAGTCTAGTGGCATACATTAAACAAACACATATATATAAACTATGAAAAAATACTTACAAATAATGTAGGACTGGCTTTAGAAAGTGAAAATGCAATACTTTTAGCCAAGATATAAAGATGTAAAGCCTTAGAAAAAGAAAAAGAAAGAATATAGCAAGAAACAGGCAAACTAAACATTTACCTGTTGCAGGGAGGGGAGTTTAATCAAAAGGGGAAAACAACATAATAGCTGAAGTCATATATTTTCATACACTGAAACATTCTGTAGATCAGGGGTCCCCAATCCTGGGGGACTGGGCTGCACAATAGGAGGTGATCAGTGGGCAAGTGAGCGAAGTGAGTGAAGCTTCATCTGTATTTACAGTTGCTCCCCATCGTTCACCTGACCACCTGAGCTTCTTCTGTCAGATCAGCAGCAGCATTAGATTTTCATAGGAGCATAGGATGCCCACTCTGTATGAGAATCTAAAGCCTGATGATCTGAGGTGGAGCTGAGGTGGTGATGCTAGTGCTGGGGAGTGGCTGCAAATACAGATTAACATCAGCAGAGAGGTTTGACTGCACAGAGAACATAGTAAATCAATTGCTTGCAGACTCATATCAAAACCCTATCAGTGAGTGGCAAGTGACAATTAAGCTGCATCTAGTGGCAGGCTTTATAGTGTCAAGTTGTGTAATTATGTTATAAATTACCATGTCATAATAATAGAAATAAAGTACACAATAAATGTAATGCACTTGAATCATCCCAAAACCATCCCCCCCCACCACCACCACCACCTCCTCCCAGTCTGGAAAAAATTGTCTTGCATGAAACTGGTCCCTGGTGCCAAAAAGGTAGGGGACTTGCTGCTCTAGATGATAAAAGCAGCCCACGTAGACATTCTGTTGGCTGCATGTAATATTTCTGGGACATCAATGTCCTTCTCCAATACACCAACCAGTGTAGTCATTGGGAAGAAGGTAATTAGAACTGGCCCATAAAAGTTTCAAAGGAATTATACTTCTAGTACCCTCACACGCTTGTCCAAATGCCCCTGCATTTGTCCGATATCCTGTCTAGTCCTCCAGGAATGGAACTACACCCCCACCCCCCAATGACAATTACCACATGAGCAAAAAGTGAATTGCCTCTGTTCATTTTTTTTTTCTGATTTATGAATCAATTTGTAAGAGAAGTCTTAAAGTTATGAGATTGTCATATTTATCTATATTATTATAGGTAAGAATTTCTAAGCACTATGTGCCGGGCATTTCACAAAGTGACATATATATTTTGTTTTTCATTCTTGAAACAAACCTAGTTTCCTTGGTTGTAAAATGAGAATAATAAGCCTACTTCATAGGGATTAATTAAATATGTAAGGTGCTTAATTATGTATGTAATTAATTATAGGGATTAAATACGTAAAGTGCTTAATATGTAAATATGTAATGTACAGACTAATAATATTAATAGCTCACATTTATTGGGCATTTTCTGTTATTTCTTCTTGCTGCTACTTTACAGAAGAGGAAGAAACTGAGTCTCTCAGAAGTTAAATAATTGCCCAAGATCTCACAGCCAGGAATGGCAGAATCCGAATAAAAGCCCAAGCAATGTGTAACTAGACTGACCTCTTAACCCCTACCTTCTATATACTACAGTTATTAAGGCAGCAATGAAAAAATGTCCAAGGAATTTACAGCATACAATTACACTGTGAATTCATTCATTCATCCATCATGTACTTATTGAACACTGTAGTGGGTTGAATAGTGTCCCTCCACAAATTTAATGTCCACCCTGCCTAAGAATTTAACCTTCTTTATTTGGAAGTAGAGTCTTTGTAGATGGAGTTGTTAAAATGAGATTTCACTGGAATAGAATGAGCCCAGAGTACAGATTGTGTCTTTATAAGAAACAAAAGCACACACAGAAACATGTGAAAATCAAGGTAAAATTTGAGTGATGTGCCTATAAGCCAAGAAACTCCAAGGACTGACACCCGCAAGCAGAAGCTAGAAGAGAGGCATGAAACAGTTTCTCCCTCAGTCTCCAGAATGAACCGACCCTGCTGACACTTTGATTTTGGACTGTGAGAGAATAACTTTATTTCAAACCACTCTGGTTTGTTGTGACAGCCCTAGGAAACTACTACCAGCATCTACTATGTGGCTAAGGCATGGTTCCCCACACTGGAGTCAGCAGCAAACAAGACTGCACCTTGCCCTCAGGGAGCTTACATTCTAGTAAAGGAGACAGACAGTAAACAAATACATAATACAAGGACATGTACTGTTTAGTGCTATAAGGAAAAAAATACTGTAAGAAGATAAGAGAATGGCCAGATGAGGGTAATGAGGGTTGTTAGAGAATGTCTCTCTAGAGGTGTTTTAACTCAAATAAATCTGAACTGTGGAATTTCAGGCTGAACAGGGGTAATTCTTTACACAGTATCATTTAAATACATGCCCTCACATTAATTGTAATGAAAACTTAGCAAGAACAGAAGCTCAGCAAATAACAGACCTAAATTTGCTCAATAGACTAAGACTCTGAAATACATGAAAAAGGTTTCCCTGTTCTCTATTATCCCTTAGAATTTCTGGAGAGCAGAGAGGCTTCCAGCTCCTTCCACCCCTCCCAAATTCACTTCTAGGAAGTAGTAACCAGTACTCTTGCTTCTTCCTTCCTCTATGAAACTCATCAACCTCACAGGTAGTCACTAAGGCCCGAGGCTTAGAGTGGTCTAATCAGCACCACTCAATAAAGAGGGCAGCCAAGGGCAAGCAAACATACCAACTGGAAGGGTCACCTGGGTCATTTGAAATAACATGAAGACACAAAAAATTCTCATCGGTCATCTTTAACACCATCACAGATACTTATTTATCTGTGGTTAAAAATTTTAACATTGATAGTCATGAAGTTCAAACATCAGACTTGTTTGTAGAGGAAACGTTTTCAGTATTTTGCTTCAGTAACATTCCTTTGGCAATTTCAGCAAAGTTTGTACCAATTCATTTGAGATTACTTGAAGTTAATTTATACTTGAATAGTGAAATTAACTGAAATACAAACACTAGGTGTTGAACAACCCCTGAAAGTGTTTAAACTGGAAAAATTTAAAGCAAGCTTGTCCAACTCGTGGCCTGCAGACCACATTTGGTCCATGACAGTTTTGAATGCAGCCCAACACAAATTCATAAACTTTCCTAAAACATTATGAGATTTTTTTGTGTGTGATTTTTTTGGCTCATCAGCTATTGTTAGTGTATTTTATGTGTGGCCCAAGACAATTTTTCTTCTTCCAATGTGGCACAGAGAAGCCAAAAGATCGGTCCCCTGGTTTAAATGTTTCATTATAAATATTCCACAAATTTCAAATAATAAGCTAATAAACTTTTATGACAGAAAATAGGAAAATACTGCCATTCTTATTTAATGACATTTCTTGTGCCTCCTCTAATTGGCTCAGATTGAAGCAAAATAAACATATGCTGCTTTATTTCCCTCAGAATAAATTAGTGTAAGTATTTAGTCCAAATTTAACTTCATTTTGACCTTAAGGAACTGATTGCGCCTATTGTGTTTCATCCATTCCCCTTCTGCTCATCATGCCGTGGTTTCTGCAGCATCCTCATACCACTCATTCTGAGCAAGGGGGAAACATGGGGCCTAGCAGGACCTGGCAGCATGCATCACTTTTTAATCTGCACGCCATCCGCACTTCCAGCCTGCGCTGCCTTCCTACTCATCTCCCTCCCTGCTTTTACCTTTGCCCCCTTAGTTATTTTTTATAAAGGGGGTTACAAGATCTGCTCCCTTAGTCTTTCTCCAAACAGCAGCCAGCAGTCTTTAAAACACAAAAATGACTATTCCCCATTTTAAACCTTCCAGTGCTGCCCACTATGACTAGAAAAAAACAACAACATTTTTTCCTTACCATGGTTTATCAAGCACCAAATGAACTGCCCCTAGATTCTTTCTTCCTTTTATTCATTAACATCCAGCCACACCAGCCCTTCTTTCTGTTCCTCAGCCATGCCAAGCATTTCTCCAACTTAAGGACTTTGTACCTGCTGTTTTCTCTCTCTCATAGACTTTTCTGTCCACTCTTCAAAAATAAAGGTCATTCAGGTCACAGTTCAAATGACTCCATCTCAAGGGACTTACCCAATCTAAAGTAGCTAGTGCCCTTTGACCCCCACTTTCACCACTTTTTGTATTATTTCTCTTTAATACCATTTATTACACATGAAATCATGTTCATTTTTTTATCTCTCCCATTCCTTTAGCAGCTCCCCAAGAGAAGGCTCACTATTACTTCTAATATCAAGAAAGTATCTGTCACAGAGGAAACACATCTGTTGAGTGAATACATGAATACGTGTGTAACTCTGGGAAAATTAAGTTCTGAGATACTAGCCGAGCAAATAAAATAACAGCACTTTGTCATTCACTCAATCTCCTTCCTCTCCATACTAAATTCTTTCCTACAAATCAGAAGGCAAACTTAGCAAGAACAGAAGCCCATGAAATAGACATGAACTAGACTTCAGGTTTGTTTAATAGACTTGGAGTCTGACATACATGAAAACAGCTTCCCAGGTAGATACCTAGTTATTCATATTCTTTGATATTCATTTTAAAGATTTATTTTATTGTTTTTGACAGGGACAGAGAGACAGAAAGAAGGGGGAGGGCCCAGAACAGTCTCCATAGTTGTACATCATCAATTTTCCACATCCTTTCGTTCCACGCAGGTGGGTGGAGGCCGCACAGAGCGGGAGCTGCATGGGAGGCACATCCCAGTTCAACATGTGGGTCCTCGCAGGCTGGGGCCGGGATTTGATCTGTGGTCCCCAGGGCTGTAAAGTGAGCACTTAACCCACTGAGCCATCCCAGATCCCCTCCCACCACCCCACCCAATATTCATTTTAGAGTAGAGTAAGGCAATGACTTGAAGGTAGCAGCTATAATTTAGTTTCTGAAACACTAACCCAGTAACTACCATTGGGAACAGTAAAAAAAAAAAAATCTAAAATCAAAACAAAGCCCATAAAGGAAGAAATGAGTGCCCTTTAATTTTAGACACCAACTACTAATTAAACAAGAGGGCATTTTTACAAATCTAAGTTAAATTTAGCAAAATTTAAAAATCCTTCTTTGTACTTCTATTTAAAACATTTACCACTTTTTACTATCAATTACTATGTTATGCATCAAATTTTGGAGTTTTATACATTGACACTATTACCTAACCTAAAATGACAGACTCCTAAATATTTAGATAATAAATATTGGAGATTATAAATTTGGTATAAAAATTTTTTAATGAAAACATTAATTATACAAAAATTAAATAGCAAACCATTTAAAATTGACTTATAATTCAAACAGATTTAGCTTACTGATATTTCTCTATCAGGCTATTTTCATAAGAACTGATTATTTACAGATAAAGTCTACTTATAGGATCAAGGTAAGAAAAAAATGACAATAAAGTATATAAAGCTCATAAGCCCTGTATGTTCAGCACATAGTGCTCATATATATTACTTTTTATTTTATTATTACTTTGAAGAGAGACATACAAGTTTTACAAAGCATGCCAACTTCAGCTGAAAACTTAAACAAGAAATATCCACATGTGATGAATCTAACCTGGCATATTTTGAAAACAATTGTATTTTCCTCTGAGGAACACATTACATAAAAGTTTATTTCAATAACTGATACAAATTCCTCACTAATAAACCAATTTCTGAAACTGAATTATATAACTTCATTACAATTTAAAAGGTCTTTTAAAGAATCATTTTTTTTTTAAGTACAAAGTTACATGATCAAGAAAAGTACCTTTCAATAAGTAACCAAAACATTGTGAAATATTCCTCTTACTGCACATATGGCTCAGTTTATCTTAATTAAAATAAAAAATGTTGGTTTGATACAGTAAATGAAGCAAGTATGTTAACACAAAGAAGCACAATGAACATGTTACTCTACTACTCACTATGCCTTATGAAATACTTTATAATTTCAGTCATGCTTTTCATACCAACAATGTTATATTACCACTTCTCATATGTTAATTAAGATAAAGGTTAACATTCTGTCCTAACAAGAGCTGGAAGAGAAAAGAGATGAATGCATATATTCACATGTATCACGTTCTCAATATACACTTCCGAATTTAACAATTATCTAGATTCCATCTGAGGTATATTAACAGATTAAAAAATTTTAATGGACACCATGGGCTATGTACCATGCAAACACTAAAACTGCAACTGCGCACACTGGAAGGAAATAATATTTGTATTTCTGCCACAGCGTTAGCTCAACTGTTACGTCATCTCTCTTCCTGTTCTTCTTCCGACGACCCTTCAGTCTGTTTTCAAAAGCCTCCAGTTCCGCCTAAATCAAAACAGTATCCTTTTTATTAAATCCAATACACATATTGATTTGAAATTTTCCACTTAGGTGAAAATAAATCAATTGGGGAAATGTTTTAATAGTAAGTACATATAATAAATATATTGATTAGATTTTTTAATCCCTCTCTCCACTAATTGTATTTAACAACTTCAGAGTTCAGAAAAGCAGAAAGGGAAGTGAGGAGTAAGAAAAGAGTATTTCAGACCATAGGCCTAACTTTGACACTAAATATAGGAAGTGTCTGATTAAATCAGGGTGCCCTAAAATATAGACATTAGTTTTACACTTTAACATCATTAATCTACTGAGACCCAACAATATACAATTTCTAGCAAGTGCTAAGAGATTCCCAGTGAGAATAAAGGAAACTATAACTCCAGTTCCTTGCAGTGCTGGTAATAAACATAAATGGCTTGTGTGAAAAACTTCGAGTAAAAAAAAAAAAAGGCTGCCAGAAACTGATACTTCTCTTTATCAAATACATTTAAAAACAAAAGTAAAAATGCTTCATGCTTTAAATCTAAATGACATTTTAGAAAGTAGAATTATATAAAAATTAAACAAAACTGGGTAACATTCATTATAAAATGTGGATTTTTATTCTACCGCTAAGAAATTACTTAAACTTTAATACATGTTAATATAACATGATACACTTATGGTGCACTGTTATTAACTGAAACATAATAGTTAACTAAAATATATATGTAATATCCAAGCACGACTATAAATGTTTACTTAATAGAAGGAAATATAAAATCCAGTTAATATATCCATTACTTTGTATATAAACCACATTTGAAGACCTAAATGTATACTTAATAAAAAATGACATTCTTCAATGAACCAAAATGTCAGAATATTGTCAAGTGGTTGCTAATATACAGAAAAATGTCAAAACATATTAAAACAGCCAAACGTGAGAATCACTAACATAGTAAAATAAATGATGCTTTAATGATGACCCATAGTACCACATATAGTTTAAATGATGTTCTATAGTCTATTTAAAAGGTCAGTAAATACAGAATATATTTAAGATTACCATCCATAATGGTTTATCAAAAGGTAAGGGATACCCTAAACTATTCTTAATAATTTAATCTACCAGGAGTTCAGCCAACCCATGTTTTATTATGTTAGCTCTGACAACTTATTATGGGGTGGATAGTGAGCAAATCAACTTTATAAAACCATAAAATATCAGAGGTCATTTTGGCCTACCTTCATTTGCTACATAAATTATTTCTGTCTTCCCTCAAGTCATGAAAGTTTTAATTTCCTCATTCGTAAAAGCTGCATTTTAATACATAATATAGCCTGCTTGATAAGTATAAAGTATCTCAAAATGCAAACTATCAAATAATTACATGTCATTGTTAGAAAGTTAAGCCACTCTTTGGAGTATATGGTCAAAATAATATTTGAGCAAATACAAGGTATCAGGAATGTACTTGTTATCTAGGTAATAACAAAGAACAGATAATAATCCTGCATTTAAGAATCTAATGGGGAAATATTATTAAAACAAATGTATTGGTTAGTAAACAATACATATTTGTTACAGACAATCTACAGCTCAGTAAAACAGAACTCAAATAATTTTGAGTGAACACATGGGTTTCAGGAGATGCCTTAAATGGATATCACTGCACCCCCAACCCTGACCACCCCAACCAAAAGAGAAGGTACAATTCTTATGGCTGGAGAATGGATGCAACTGGCAAGAAAATGAATTGAAAATATGCAAAAATATCTGGGGATATATGAGATCTTGTGTTTCTTCAGAGGTTCAGGATACCAGGATTAAAGTAAGTGAACAGGCAATTCTTGTTTTGTAGGAACTACATTATTTTCAGTCCAGAACAGAGATGATTAGTCCCTAGCTTTTAATTGGAATATAATTTATGTTTGAATAAAAACTAACAACAATGCAAAGAAACATAAATCTGGGTATTTTGTTAAGTTACCTGTTGTCTTCGTTTTTCTTCTTCAAGAGCAGCTTTGGCTTCTGCTTCTTTTATCTGTTTATAGACATTTAAAATTAATTAACATAGTTATCAAATTTTATGTAGAATTTTAATGCCTTCCTACTGAGGCTCCACTAACCCATAACAATGTATGAGAGCTTTATATTGTAAACTATTTAAAGAAACATAAATATTATTCTGAAAAGTACTACCAAGGTACTAAGAGATTGCAAGTGAGGAGAGGCAGAATGTTATACTTTATATAAACATTTCTATTTAACATCTATAATAGATATTAGACAACAATTCAAAGAGATATAGCATAAATTGAAATGCTTTTAAAACTAGATATTTCTCTTGAGTTACCACACTAAAAATCTATAATCAATTATTAAATACAACTCTTGTCTACAAGTTGAATTGATCATTTACTTCAAATATCTGCAAGGGAAACCTTAGTTTCAAACAAAATCAAGAGTTTATTCACTGACTGGGTTGACTGAGGAAAACAGTGACTCAAGAGGTAATTCAAATAACAAAGATTCCTAAAAGTCCATTTTTGTGTTATTTTAACCTAATTTCTGGAAGCTTATATTATCAATAAGATGGGTGAATATGGCCCAGAGCACATAAACTAATTGGTACAGAGGATGGAAAATCTAATACACACTAGACAATAAAAACCACACCTGAGAATTCAAAATAGGCCTCTATATAACTAGGCTTTAATTATAAATGCAAAAATGATTAAATTTTCAGTGATTCATAATAAGCACAAAATAAACAGGGAAAGGCCACTAGCATGGTAAAAATTATATTCAACATGACATTACCTCAGACGCTTTCTGTTTCATTTCCTTGCATGTTGTGTCACATTCTATTGAAATGTGATTTTCACGTATTTTGTTGCACTGCAATTCCTATAATATAAAATTTTTTTAAATTTCAGATTTTAAGATTTTTCCCTCAAAGTCCTATCTGTATGCCATAAAAACGCAAAATTTCCCTAACAGTTTAAGGTTGTGCAAATTACTTAACAGTCATGTTCACTAATATTTAATGATATGGTTGCAAGCATTAAATGTCTTGATTCAAAGAGTGATTATTACTTTCTCTTAATTACAAAAATGCAAATACCAAAAAATTAAAATTATCCATTTAATAATTATTTACTAAGTGCCACTATCAACATAATTTCCATTTTTCTTTATTTTTTTCTTGTTAACCTTCTGAAGGGTCCAGGGAATAAAATGTTCCAGAGCAGTGCCATCCAACACAGCTTTCTGAGAAAATGGAAATGTTCTAAATCAGCACTACCCAACAGAGTAGCACTAACCACATACGACCACAGAACACTCAAATGTGACTAGAGAAATCAAGGAAATAAATGTTTAACATTATTTAATGTTAATTCATTATATTTCATACTTAAATAGCCACATGTAGCAATGGCTAACAACTCAGTGCAGTTCTGGAGAGTTTTCTAGAGAGCTACACATTTCTCTCTCAACTAGAAAGTGGTTTTTTTTTAAGTTTACATGAAAATCGATCTACTATTTGTATGTGTACTTCACTGCCTCCTTAATAAAATATTTTTTAAAAATTTACTCTTGATAACTTTATATCAATACTATGATCAATTTGTGTACTACGCTATAATAAAATAAGTAATCCTTATTTGTTACAGATAATCTGCAACTCCGTAAAACAGAACACTGGTCATACGGATGCTCAACAAACTCAGGGAAAACTTAAAGAGATAGAAAACATAAAAGAACCATTCAGAAATAAAGAATACAATAACTCAAATGAAGAATGCATTAGAGGAAATCAAGAGTAATTAGATGATGCAGAGGATTAAATTAGTGATTTAGAAGATAAGGTAGCAAAAACCCCCCAAATAGAACAGAAAAAAGAAGGATTAAAAAAAAAAAAATGAGAATAGTTAAGAGGCCTCTGGGACAACATCAAGCATACCAACATTCTTATCATAAGGGTACCAGAAGTAGAAGAGAGAAAGGCAAGGAATTGAAAACCTATTTGAAGAATTAATGATGGAAAACTTCCCTAACCTGGTGAATGAAATGGACATACAAGCCCAGGAAGTGCAGAGAGTCCCCAACAAGATGAACCCAAACAGGCCGGCACCAAGACACATCATAATTAAAATGCCAAAGGTTAAAAACAAAGAGAATCTTAAAAGAAGCAAAAAAGAAGCCATTAGTTACCTACAAGAAAGCTCCCATAAGACTGTCAGCTGATTTCTCAACAGAAACTTTGCAGTCCAGAAGGAATTAACAGGAAATATTCAAAGTGATGAAAAAGCAAGGACTTACAACCAAGATTACTCTAACCAGCAAAGTTATCATTTAAAATCAATTGAAGGACAGATAAAGAGCTTCCCAGACAAGAAAAAGCTAAAGGAGTTCACCAACACCAAACCAGAATTACAAGGAATCTTAGAGAGACTTACGATAAAAAAATAAAAAAAAAAAGATTAATAATAAAATGGCAATAACAACATATTTATCAATAATTACTGGGGATGCTGGGATGGCTCAACATGTTGATGCTTGCCTTGCAACCGCTTAGGTTCAGGTATTAAATCCCAGCCCTGGCCTGTGCAAAACTATATGCTGAACTGTGGCACAACTGGTAACTGCTGAGATAGCAGCAAAAGGTTTTCACCTCCCATGCGGAATGCCCCCAGTTCAGTTCCCGTCCTGGGCAGCCCCACATCCACCTTTGTGAAATAAAACTATGTCACAACTAATGATGTGCAACATGGAGAGTGCTTTGGACCCTCTCCCCTTCTCTCTCTCTCAAACAATAAAATAAATCTTAAAAACAAAACAACTAAAAACTGAAAGTAACAAAGACACAGAGACATATGGACACACTCAATAGCTTGGTGATTGCCTGAGGGAAGGGGAGGAGGGGGGAGGGAGAGAGGGAGGGGAGGTAGGAGAGGGCACCAGCATTATG
>PVKE010043369.1:0-13394 GCA_004027555.1 Craseonycteris thonglongyai | reverse complement strand
GGGGAATGGGCACCAGATATATCGGGTTGGAGGGGGACCTGATTCTGGGAGCTGGGCACATAATGCGATGCATGGGTGATGTGATGTGGAGTTGTCCATTGGGAAACTGTCTGATTGTTACCAACCAATGTCACCCCATTAAATTTAACAATAAAAAAATATAAATAAATAAATAAATAAATAAAAGGAAAAAAAAGCAATAAAAATAAATGTTAAAAAAAAACTGATTATATACAATTATGGAGACTGCTCTGGGCCCTTCCCTTTTTCTCTGTCTCTCTGTCTCTGTCAAAAAAAATAAATCTTAAAAAAAAACACTTAATGTCAATTCTTCCCAAATGCTTCTAAAAATTTTAAAAGTAAAAAAACACTTCCAGAGGATGTCAGGATGGCTCAGAGGGTTGAGCACTTGTCTTGCAGCCCCAGGGTTTGAAAATCAAGTCCTGGCCCTGGACTGTGCGGATCCATGTGATGAACTGGGGTGTGCCCCAGTTCAGTTCTCACCAGGGCAAGACCCTGCCAGGTTCCTGTCCTGCGCAGCCCCGCCACCACCTGTGGAATGAAACTATGTAAAATACTAATGACATGAAACTATGGAGACTGCTCTGGGCCCTCCCCCTTCTCTCTGTCTCTATCTGTCTCTGTCTCTGTCAAAAATAATAAAATAAATCTTTAAAAATATTAAGAGGGTATATTTATGTTATGTGGCCCTACATGGTAGAATAACATAAGATGCAATTAAGATGATAAGGGGGTGAAGCTCATTATAACTGATTTTATTTGCACTAAGATAATGAAGTTTACCTAACACTAGGAAATGACCGGAGTCTATTTAAACTCAATATATAGGTGTTAGATGCCAAGTTATAAAATAATCTGAATCATTTTTTTAATCAGAAAGTGATTTTAAAATTACAAACAAAAATAAATAAAATAGTAATGGATCATAACCCAAAATATAAAATAAGTATACAAAAATCCACATTAACATAAATACTTGAAAAAAATTAAACAGAGACCAATATTCCATCCTGAAGTATTCCATAATTTCCTTGGCTTGGTAGATTTCTTAGTTTCCCCTTGTTTCATGACCTTGAAGTTCTGAAGAGTACTTTTCAGGTATTATGTGAAATGTCTTTTAGTATGATTCTCTCTGATGTTTCTCTCTTGGTTAAATTGGGTTTATGGTTTTGGGGGACAAATACCACACAGGTTAAGTGCCTTTCTCATCTCATTCTATCAGATCATACCTAGTATCAACATGACTTATCACTAGTGATGTCCATCTTGATCACTTGATTAAATTAGTGTTTGTCAGGTTTCTTTACTGTAAAGTTCATATTTTTACCTTTTTACATTCTGTTCTTTCACTGACTCCAACCTACACTCAAGTGGAGGGAAATTAAACTCCAACTCCTGGAATGGAGAACATGTATATATATACTTTGATCTTACAGATGAGAGTCTGTACCTTTTGACCAACATCTCCCAATTTCCTCCATTGCCCAGCCCCTGGCAATCACTATTCTACTCTATTTCTCTGAGTTCAGATTTTTTAGTTTGCTGTTTAGTGAAAACATACACAATTTGTCTTTCTCTGGCTAACATTTCATTTAGCATATAGCCCTCAACATCTATTCATGTCACAAATGACAGGATTTCCTTATTTTTTATGGCTAAATAATATTTCATTGTATATATTATACCAAATTTTGTTTATCCATTTATCCACTGATGGCTACTTCAGTTGTTTCCACGTCTTAGCTATTGTGAGTAGTGCTGCACTGGTTTTGGTTTTGCATACTCATACACCCTGAAGTATAAGGTAGTTTTCTTCTTTTTCTTTCTTTCTTTTTTTTTTTTGAGGATTGTCTATACCATTTTCCATAATGGCTACACCAATTTACATTCCCACCAACAATGCACAGTGTTCCCCTTTCTCCACACCCACATCAATATTTGTTTTTTGTCAATTTTGACAATAGTCATTGTAACAGATATGAGGTGATGTTTCATCATGGTTTTGATTTTCATTTCTCCAATGATTATTGATGTTGAGTATTTTTCATGTACCTGTTGGGCTTTTGTATATTTACCTTGAAAAAATATCTATTCAATTCCTTTACCCATATTTTTTCAAATGTTTCTTATTTGTTTGCTTGTTTTACTATTGAGTTCTGTGAGTTAGTTAGGTAACACTTTCACATCTACTTTATATCTTCCAAAATTGGAACATCTCTCATCTATTATCCTCATCCATATGTATTTATATATTTATTAATCTTGTCATTTTTATTGAGTTTCACAAAGAGTAAAAATAAAAGTTTATGTTCAATCCACCATGTTCAACTGGGACTCAATTATATCAATAATGGTTTGTCTTTATTTATGGGTTTATTAAGTAAGAAATGGTCATTGTTTGAAGTATAAAACTAATCCAATGAATTTCTTTATGCAAAATAACTGAGATTTGTTTCTATTTTTGTAACCTACAAGCCTGAATCTCTAGTTTTTTGAAAGATTCCTTTTAATGTCCTTTTAATAATCAGATAATATTCAACATCTGCTTAACCAGTTCTTTTCTGCTTTAAGTTAGCCAGTAGGATCCTTTCGTGTGTAACTACAAATCTGACAAAAAAAACATTAGTTAACTTTCAAATAATAAGATTGATAAAAATAAAACTGTTCAAATAAAAATGAAATAACTCTTTGAAATTTTTACTAAATGATTTTAGAAGCTAATACCAACATTGAAATCTGAACTTATCTATAAGAAGCAGTTCCTCAATTTAAAAGAAGCAGAGCAGTACTTTAAATTTTTTTCTTTTCTCAGAGAACAGTGCTTTCTTTGGTAAATTTCCCCTTTGGAAGTAGGAAGCATCAAAGAAGCCTATCTATCACCTTTTCTATTGGCAGCCTAGCCCTAACAACAACACCCTTCCTCACAGAATTCTACTCCAAAGACCTTATCATCGAAGCAGCCAAAATGTCATATACCAAACAAAGCCTGAGCCCTATTTCAGAACCTGCTAAAGTGAATCCTACTCTGTAGGGTCAGCCCCTGTATCACAGCTCCTCCTCTATAGTCATAGCCAGTACTCACAACCAATGAGCTCGAGGGTCAGTCCCTCCTATTGATGTGCAACCAGTAACCAAGGCTCAACTACAACAGGAGAGCAAGCACAACCCACATAAGAAACACACCTGGAGCACCTGGCTCTGATGACCAGGAAGACTGTGCCACTGGGCCCTACAGGACAGCTGCTACATAAGGCCACTCTACTAAGACCAGGAGACATAGAAACCTACCTAATACATAGAAACAAGCACAGGGAAGCAACCAAATGGGGAGACAAAGAAACATGTTTCAAATAAAAGAACAGAACAAAGCACCAGAAAAAGAACCAAACAAAATAAAAGCTAGTCATCTACCAGATGCAGAGTTCAAAACACTTGTTATAAAGATGCACAAATATCTCAGGAAGAACTTCAACAAAGAGATAAAAAAAAACAACATAAAAATGGAGATAGAAAACAAAAATGAACCAGTCATAACTAAAGAATATAATAACTGAAATAAAGATACATTAGAGAAAATCATTTGTAACTTAGATGAAGCAGAGGATTGAATCAATGACTTAAAAGATAAGGTAGTAGAAAACACCCAATCAGAACAGCAAATAGAAAAAAAAAATCCCATTAAAAATGAGGATAGTTTAAGGTGCCTCTGGGAAAACATCAAGTCCAATATTCATATCATTGGAGTACCAAAAGAAGAAGAGAGAGAGCAAACAATTGAAAATCTATTTGAAAAATAATGATGGAAAACTTCCTTAACCTGGTAAAGGATATTTAAGCCCAGGAAGTGCAGAGAATTCCAAACACGATGAGCTCAAAAACACCCACACCAAGATATATCATAATTAGAACACCAAAAGTTAAAAACAAAGAGACAATCTTAAAAGCAGGAAAAGTAGTTACCTACCTACAAGGGAGTCCCATAAGACAGTCAGCTGATTTCTCAACAAAAACTTTGCTGGCCAGAAGGGTTTGGCAGGAAATGCTGTAAGTGATGGAAAATGACCACCTACAACCAAGATTACTCTACTCAACAAAGCTATGATTTAAATTTTAAGGACCGATAAAGAGCTTCCCAGACCTAAAAAGGTAAAGGACTTTATTAGCACTAAATCAGTATTATAAGGAATGCCAGAGGAATTTATATAGCAATAACTATTATACATATCTACCAATAATTACTTTAAATGTAAATAGATTAAATGCTCCAATCAAAAGACCTAAGGTGTCTGAATGGATAAAAATAAATAAATAAGAACCATACACATGCTGCCTATAAGGGGCTCACTTCAGATCAAAAAATACACACAAGATTGAAAGTAAAAGGGTAGAAAAAGATATTTCATAAAAATGGAAAAAAAAGGCTGGGGAGCAATACTTATATCAGACAAGATAGACTTTAAAACAAAGGCTATAACAAGATACATAAAAGGACCCAGTAATCCTACTCCTGGGTATTTATCCAAAGAAACCCAAAATGCTATATTGAAGGGATGTATACATCCAAATGTTCATTGTATCATTATTTACAATAGCCAAGATATTAATGCAACCTGGGTATCACTGAATGGAAAGAAGAGGTGGCACATATATATACAATAGAATATTACTCAGTTATAAAAAAGAATGAAATCTTGCCGTCAGCAACAACATGGATGAACCTAAAAGGTATTGTGCTGAGTATAAATCAGAGAAATCTGAATGTCATATGGTTGTACTTACAAGTGGAATCTAAAGAACAAAATAAACAAACAAAACAGAGATAGAGAGAACATTTTGATGACGGCCAGATGGAAGAGGGATTGGGGCTGGGTGAAAAAGGGGGAGTGATAAGAAATACAAATTGATAGTTAAAAACAGTCATGGTGATGCAAAGTAAAGCATAGGGAATATAGTCAATATGGTAATAACTATATATAGTGCAAGGTAGGTACTAGACTAGTCAGGGGGATCGCTTCTTAAATTATACATACATCTACTATGCTATATATAGTCTGAAATTATACAATACTATTGAATGTCAACTATAACTAAAAAAATTTAAAAGGTAAAGAAGAGGTTCAAATTTACAGGTATAAAACAAATAAGTCTTGAGATGTAATGTACAGCACAGAAAATACAGTCAATAACATGGCGGTAGCATAATACAGTGTCAGATTGGGCCTGGACTTAACATGTTGATAAGTATATAAATGTTGAATAACTATAGTATATACTTTGTATATACTATAATATAAGTTGTATGATATAATAAAAATTGTATGTTATATTGTATAAATATAAATTGTATTTTAGCTATATTTTAATAAATATATATATATATATATATTTTGTTTATCGAGACAGAGATACAGAGACAGAGAGAGAACTGAACTGGGGGAACTCCCCAGTTCAGCACATGGGTCAGCACGGGCCGGGGCCAGGATTTGATCCTCGGTCCCCAGCACTGCAAAGTGAGCGCTTAACCCACTGAGCTATTCCAGCTTCCCCTGAAAATATTTTTTAAAGCTCACTGTCAAGAAGTAAGCAGTGTACTCCTTTTTCCTAATAAGACTATGGTGGAAGTTGATTATTGTAGCTCAGCTCCTTAATGAGTAGAAAATAAGGATTGATGGTCTATTCAAATCGTTATGAATTGTGATTTGAGAAAGGAGGAAATATTTTTCCCAAGTACTCTTTGATTTTATTGACATAATTAACACTATATATCTTTGAAATAATATAATATTTATTTTTAAAATTTCATGTACATACACAGTAGAGCTTATCAGCCAAGTTAAAAAAAAATCATCAAACCTCACTTCTCATTTTTTTCTAGCTCATGATTTATGACAAAAACATGAAATCATAGGGTTCATAAAGGTAGGTTTGGCAGAGTTTTTCTATTTACTGGGATTGTGAGCTCTAAAATTGAATTTGGGACCCTATCTCCAAGAAAAAGTTATTAGTTCTCAGAATAACAGCATGTTGGTGGATCAAACATAGATAAAAGATTTCTATTGTGACTGTTTTTACCTATGATTTACAGTGGTGTACATTGTTTTATAATGACTTTCAATTTTGAAAATGTAATCCACCATTAGTTTTATAAATGTAGTCACAATTGATTGTGGGCTTGAGAGATTGATCCTTCTAACTCAGTAACAAAAAGAAAACATTTTAACATACTATAAATAGACATTCTAGATACATTTACAAACATCCTTTAATAGTAGAATTTTAAGAAAAAAATAAGTATAAAAATGTTTCAATAATTATTTACCCATTCATTATCTTTAGATAAAATCTGGAGGAAACTAGTGAATAAAACTTGCTTGACAGAGAACTGTAGCCCTCTAATAGTACATGATTGTGAGATTATCTACTCATTTGTGCCCAGATGCAAAAGGAAATCTCACATACTCAATTCCTAATTAGCACTCGGTGTGGAAATACCATTGAATAACAAATTTGACAAAAAGAAATCAACCGAGATATCAGCTCTTGATTTATTTTATCTACATCTTTCTATCCTATTTTATAAAAAAAGCAGATTTGTCAATGACTTTGACCAAACTCTTTGTCCTACCCACAGCTTTTGGCTTGAAACCCATACTGAAATTTCCCTAATTCTGTTTATGACTCCTCCATCTATTCTTTTACAGTACCACCACTACTAACATTCCAACACAAGACTGATCTATACTCCAAACTAGACCTGGTTAAAGCCAATAGATAAATGCTGACCTCAAAACACATCTATTCTACCGCATCCTAGCTTGGTCCTCTGCCTAGGTTCTTTCTCCTTAATTTCTGGACAGTTAGCTTGACTCCTACTGTCATCCTTTCTAGAACTGAAGCACACCAAAACCACATCCCTTTGGTTCAAGTAGCTATCATCTTCTAGCTCTATTCAATTTCCTTCACTGAGACAAAAATCTACATGCAGTACAATCATTTTTAATCCTTTTTAAGCTTTATTTTATTGTTTTTTACAGAGAGAGGAACAGAGAGAGAGAGAGAGAGAGAGAGAGAGAGAAGGGGAAAGGGCCCAGGGGAATCTCCATAGTTGTACGTCATCAGTTTTTTTCAACATGGTTTTGTTCCACACAGGTGGGCGGGGGCCACACAGGGGAGGACTTAGGCCAGGGGTCTTCACATGAGAGGCACGCCCCCTTGAGCCAGGAGCTGAACCAGTGGCCTCCCACATGGGAGGCTTGCCCGGGTGAGAGCAGAACTGGGGCCACACCCCAGTTCAGCATATGGGTTCACATCGGCGGGGTCAAGGATCGGGACTCGATCCTTGGACCCAAGGACTGAAAGAGGAGTGCTCAGCCCACTGAGTCATCCCAGCTTCCCCAAATCCTTTATTCTTGCTTAAGAATAATGATCAAGGAAATATAAACATAGTAATTTGAATGAGTGAGCAAAATCAGACGGAACACAATATTTTATCATGATTATATAATAACAATGGGAAGCTACAATCATATGACTATAAGCTTATTTTCCCAATTATTTTTGTAAAATTATAAAAGGTAAAACTAACATCTATTGAGAACCTATTATTATTTACCAAGTCTGTGTCAGATGTAATATCTCTTTTCCTTTTAATTTCAGACGAAAAACAAAATAATCACCAAAAAAGAAAAAAAATTTCACAGCTCAGACATATTTCTCTAAAAAAAACCACATTTCGTACAGTGCTGAGCCTGTATTTGAACTAAGGTCTAATATCTGTCCATGCATAATGCACCTTAAAATGTTTGATAGCACCATGAAATAATGATTTCTTTGTCAGATAATAGTAAGGCCTTTCTAAATATGTTCTAAAAGAAGTAGCCATCAGTCTTCTGGTAAATTATTATTATATGGGAAAGGTACGCTATACATATTTTGTTAATGAAAAACCTGATTTACAGAGAAATAAATAATTTGACCTAAATCATGTAATTAGTGACAAATCCAAACTAGAAACCCCAATTTTCTGGTGATTTCATTCCATTAGAGACTGTTTAGACAAAAGAGACAGAAAGCATATGTTCGATTCATGTATTTCATTTGGTTTGAGAATAAAGGGAATCACTATTAGTTATTAGGCCAGAACAACAAATATAAACCAGACAATGCCATGCAAACCGAGATCTTTGGTCACCCATCTGGACAAATAATGAATATTTTTAAAGTGTTAGTTCTTTTCCCCTTCAAGAGCCAGATGTGTTCTCATTCTTGTCTTAAATAGTAAGATTGGAGCATTGTTCAATAAAACTGCTTATGTCAGATTTTGTTGTTAAAATTTGTTAAAATTAATATTTATTCATCTCCTAATGGAAAATGCCAGGCAATATCATAATAAAATTATTTTCATCGGTGATATATTATTAGTGTTTATCCTCTTACTTCTTCTTGTATGGATTCCAAATTATTTGCTTTAGAGTAAAAAAAACAGAAAGCAAAAAATAAAATCCTCATAATGTATAACTGAGGAACTGAACTAATGATATCTAAGTTCTCTCCTAGCTTGACCTCTAAATGTCTATGTCTCTGACTGTACAGATGTCTAACGCTACATAAATATAAACCAAAATGCAAGGAGCAAGTACAGTACACTACATTCCATGTAATCAATTCCACTGAGGACTAGAAAATTCTAAATTGTTGTGAAACCACTACACACACACACACGTTTCTTTTTATCTTGTAATATTTTTTTCAAAACTGTAACTATAATATACATAAATTGTGAGAAAACATAAGGTTTACAACATCAGCAATTTTGAGATTAATTGTTAGGAAAAAGATCAGAATCTATAATAAAGAAAAGAAAAAAAAAGATACTCAGATTTCTCAAGTATATGAGACAGAGGCTGAAAAAATAGCATAGGACAGATATTTTAAATTATTATTTGCATTCAACAGATTTTTATGAGAAGTAAGATTTTTAAGGATTAATTAGTTTGATAATTTCCATTTTAGTATAGTAAAGTTGATGTCCTCAGGTGAATTAAAGATGATGTAGACTTCTCAGAAAATGGAAGTCAAATGAAAGCTCAGTTGTTAGAGCATTTTGGTGCTAATTTTTTTTTAATAACGTATAGGTAAAACTACTCATCATTTTTTGCTCTCTTTCATAAATTCCTTGGCTAGACTGAGCCAACACATTAAAAAATTAGTATACAATCTATAGTCAAAAACTGTTCATGATATAATCTACTGAACAAATTATTTTCATACATACATGTTATGATGAAAAAGTGGCTTGGGATCAAAACCATATCTGCCTCTCAGTGACACAGGCACATTGGGCAAGTCACCTAATTTTTCTGTAAATCAATACATTCATTTATTAATTTAAGAATATTAACCTACCCTAAACAACATCTTTTCAAGATAATTATGAAAATTAAACATGACAAAATATTTTGTAAACTACATATATCAGCATAGCCATTTTATTATTCTGTGTATGGTTTAAGGTCAATTAAAATAAATTTGTTCTGAGAAAAGAAGAATCATCTTTTCCAAAAAACTTGGGTTGAGTGTGAATTCATCTAACCCAGCATCCTGTCATTAATTTAGAATCCTATAAACTGGAGGTGATGAAAAAATATAATCTACTAGAAAATACATATAACAAGTTGGCCACTAACCAGTTTTAAGAAAGTCATAATTTTAAATATATAAATAGTAAAAATTGAGAATGTGAGAGAAGAGTAAGATCGGGAAAAGGAAATGAGACAAAGTAAGACTGTTTGTGGGTGATTTACATTATCCCATCTTTGTATGTTTGCCCAGCAAGGATTTTTTTTTTTTTTTTTTAACCAACGCTCAGGAAATTATTCACCCTTTAAAAAATTTGACTATCCAATTCAATCTGCTTTCCAACCAGTATGCTCAATGGTCTGACAGTTTTTTAAGTATAAAAGGCATTTACAACTGAACTGCATTGAAGTTCTTTCCCCTATTTCTTACACCACATCCAACTAATTGCTCTTTAACATGCTAACAGAAGGATAAGCTGGTACATAATAATTCAGGCATGCACCGATCTTATAATGCCAGGAACTCAGAAGCAGCATGAGAAAACATCAGATTTTTGGCATGTGGGCTAGATGTTTAAATCTGCATAGATTCGAGCCAATTAGACTTGTCAGGCTCTGATCCAGTTGAGAGTGACCCCTGATGGTGGAAAGACATGTGGGACAAGCCACAGAAAAGCTTGCAAATGTCAGAGAGGCCAAAAGGTGCCCCACTGGCCTCAAAACTATTAATTAGCAACCAGCAAAAGCACCACCACAGAATCGCTGCCCCAGCACTTCTTCTCCAGAGGTTGCTGCTACTCGGCCTCATTATCATGTGGATGGAAAACAACACCCTTTTCTGAGAGCTCTGGGCAACACTCTTATTGATTAAGTTCCCACAGTGTTAAATCATTCTGTAGCTTTCACCGCAATCTTCCCACCCCTGAATAATAAAACCTTCAAAGGATTTACGGGGATGGAGAGAAAAGTGGAGGTGCAAGGAGAGAAGGTGCGTTGCAACACACTGTTTATATAGTGTCCACAAATTCAGCATAAATCAGATCCCAGAAAGGGTTTAAAAGGCAACATCTAAAATGAGGTTAAACTGAATTTTCTCTTGTAGTGACTAAAATATTATTTCTTAAACAGAAAAAAAAAAATCCTAACAAATTGGCTATTTTCTAAGTCATCTATGCCAAAAGTCTTAATACTAAATTGTATTTCTACACATCTTCACTGATCTTATTTGCTTTGAAGATCGCAAGTGTCTAATAGACAGATGTTTGTTCCAATGTGCATACAAAAATAGTACAAGTAGGTATAGATAAAAGCTAAAAGGCAGAGCCATAACTTGAATCTCATAAAAATATATATATATATATATATATGTGCACAAACCTTCACTCCAAATTATATTCTTTTTTTTTTAGGTATATAGTTCTATTTAAACAAATAAAACAGAAATGAAAGCAAAATAGTCACTGTAATGTAATAGATTCTCTATACATATTGTATATTAGTGAGTGTCAGTTTTCGCATCTGTAAAATTGAGATTATAGCAATCTTGCAAAGTAAATGTGGGGATTAAATAAGAGAGCCTTATGAAATTCTTAATATATGCTTAACATATAGTAAGTGCTAAAAACATATAGCTGTCATTGTTATTACCATTAGTATTATAAAGCAAATAACATGTAACATGCTTGTTTATAAAACAAGACACTTCATCTGTTGGATCTGCTTGATGTAATACATCTACAGAACAAGTTATTTCAAGTTTCTCACAGAGAAATAATAAAATAAACATTAAGTGGACATATAAGATCTATACTTATTTGTCTTCTCTCAGCTATCATCTCCTGACAAACTGCCTGAGTCTGACTTAGTAAGACCACAGCTTCTGCCAAAATAGAGAGAGATATACTCGAGAGAAAACAGGAGACCTAAGCCAGTCAGGAGATCTAAGTTGGACAAACTTGCCTGCCAATTCAGCATGAACTCACATTTTTGGACAGTGTGCTTGGCCCTTCCAAACAAGGAACAAGTAAATTGGCTGGCCAGCTTTTAAGTAGGAAAAAGTACTAATTTCACTTGATTATTTTATTGTGAATAATAGTATATCACAACCATGACATGTAGTAATTAGCATATCAACATCAGTGGAAGACACAGTGATAATTTATGGATTTTGTATGAAGTGAAAGCCTGTAATATGATTACATAATTGAGGTCATTTTTCAGTATTTTTGACTCCTCCTCTACGTGCCCTTTATCACCTATGAAAATCTTTGTGGTCTGAAAACCCAAGGGAAAAGGGAAGGGGTACAATTTAAACCTAGCAGGTTTAGTAATAAGTATCAGGGATAGAAAGCAGGATTTAAGATTTAAAAGTGGAAATACAGCACAAAGTTCTCAAGAGAAAATATTTAGTGTAATATTTAGCATTATAAGATCCAAAAAATTCACTGAAAAAACAGTCTGAGCAGAAAAGGAGAGAGAACTCTCTCAGAAATGTAGATGGAGTAAAAGAAGACAACAAATTATAGAAATAACTTTGACATGTTAAAATTATTTTTCAAATGGACATTTGTTAATATACTGTGCTAAAAAAATTTTAAATGGGCTCAAACCACCACTATAAAAGCACTGTGTAGAACTATTGACTAATGACAATAGGTAACTAACTAGAAAGAATTCATAGCTAAAGATATTTTGCTATTATATTTCCAAATTATACACAAAGAAAGCTACTTTGGTTCTCAGTCTACATTTTGGCAGAAAACTTTACTCTTCAAGTTTCTACTTTCCCAACCAATTTCACTGTTTTCATAAAACAAAAGCATAACCTCTAAACACAGTGGGACTGATTATACAAGAAGCAGTATGTGGAAGCAAAATGCCAAAATATATTCTAGGCTTCACTACACTCCTCCTGCAATATTGAATAGTAGTAGGTCTACATTCTCAGCCGCATATATGGAGATAACAGAGATCATTTTCACTGGGGAAAAGAATGCTCCCTGCTCCTTCCTGTGACCCAACCAATAGCCTCATTAATGCCAACAAGTCACAGTGGGAATAATTTGAAGACAAAACCCACCTAGCAAAGAACAATCACTGAACTCAGCAGAGAAAAACTGAGGTCTTTGATTTTATTTTGCTTTATTTTATTTTAAAGATTTATTTTTGTTTTTGACAAAGAGACAGAGAAACAGAAAGAGAGACAGAGAGAAGGGGGAGGACCCAGAGCAGTCTCCACAGCTACACGTCATTAGTTTTCTACATAGTTTCATTTCCACAGGTGGGCGCGGGGTCATGCAGGGCAGGAACCAGGCGGGGGCCTCCCACATAGGAAGTTCTCCCGGGTGAGGACTGAACTGAGGGCATACCTGAGTTCATCATATGGGTCCACACAGTCCAGGGCCAAGACCCAAAACCCCAGACCCCGAAGCTGCAAGATGAGGACTCAAGATGAGGCTGCTGAGCCATCCTGGCATCCCTTATCTTTGCTATTATTTTCTTAATAAAATTTTTCAAGTTTGAAAATCCATGACAAGCATTTGGAGTAAGGGAAAAAAAAACTCTAAACTATTTCATAGGTGCAAAAGTTCTCCGATGACTATTTATTAAAAACTAAATAACATTTTATTTAGACCTAGGAGGTTAATGTAATAATTATGTGGACAATAAAATACGAAAAGGAGAGAATCAGTACCACCTTTATGCACTCTCCTCCACAGGAGTGAATATGCCACATGATCTCAATTATATAGTGTCTAAATTCCTAAGATATCAGTCTTGGAAAACACAAACTCC
>PVKE010043368.1:0-13402 GCA_004027555.1 Craseonycteris thonglongyai | reverse complement strand
TCTTCCTGTTTTTTTATTGGCCATTTATATATCTTCTCTAAAATGCCTGTTTAAACCTTTTGGCCATTTTAAAAATTAGGTTTTTGTATTTCTGAGTGAATCACAAGAATTCTTTATATATTCTGGATCAAGTACTTTATCAACTATATGTATTATGAATGTTGTCTCCTAGCTTATGGCTTACTTTTATGTTTTCTTAACTCATTCAAAGAGCTTTTATAGGAAACATTTTCTTCTATGTTTTCTTCTAGAAGTCTTACATTAATAGTTTTATCTCTTGTATTTAGGTTTCTGGTCCATTTTATGTTAATTTTGTGGGGGTGATATGATTTTTTGTTTTGTTTTTGACAGAGAGAGAGAGAGAAAGAGAGAGAGAGAGAGAGAGAGAGAGATACAGATACAGATACAGAGAGAGATACAGAGATACAGAGAGAGAACTGAACTGGGGGTACTCCCCAGTTCAGCACATGGGTCCGCAAGGGTTGGAGCCAGGATTCGATCCTCAGTCCCCGGCGCTGCAAAGTGAGCTCTTAACCCACTGAGCCATCCTGGCTTCCGGGGTGATATGATTTAAGGGTCAAAGTTTGTTTTATTTTCCATTAGATACCAGCACCAATATTTGTCAAGACTATACTTTATACTTTGCTCATTGAATTTGTTTGACACTTGTCAAATCATTTGTCCCTATATATGTGTGAGGTTCTATGTTGGACTCTCTCATTGCTCCATTGATCTATAAGTCTTTATAGATTTTATTACTGAGTAGCACTCCTTATAGAGCAGAAGAAAGAGTCCGAAAATGTGATTACTAGAGCTTTAAAATTAGTCATGAAATCAAGTAGTATAAGTTAATTCAGATTTGTTTTTCTTTTTCAAAATTATTTTAGCTGTACTAGAACCTTTGCATTTTCATATAAATTTTAGAATCAACTCATACTTACATAAAACACCCATGGGGATTTCTGTCACTTTTAATCTACAGATAAACCTGGGGAGAATTGATATCTTAATATTAAATATTCCAATCCATTAATATGATATCTTTTCATTTATTTGTTATGTTAAATTTCTCTCAGAAGTCATTTGTAGTGTTAAATGACAAGGCATTGCAAATATGTTAATAAACTTATCTAAAGTATTTCTTTATATTACAAATGATTTTCTTTAATTTTAATTCTGTGATTTGTTGTGAGTATGTAGAAGTTTGTTTTTGTTTATTGACTGTATTATGCAGCATGTCTAAATTATTTGTTCTAATAGCTTTTATTATAGAATTCTAAGAGATTTTTATGTATATTTTCATGTCAGCTGGTAAAAGACAGTTTTACTTCTTCTTTTTAGATAAAACATTTTCAATTGGCTTTTTAAAAAAATTGTACTGGCTGAAACCTCCAGTTAAATCAGTTTACCATTTATTTCTTTTTCTATGTAATATATCATACTTGAATATTGATCTAAACTCTTACCTATCTTTTTATTATCTAGTCCTAAATTAGGAATAATTAATTAGGAATAATTATTATAGTAATAGGCATGCCTGAAGGAAATATCTAGGGGTACAAACTTACTGTTACATAAATGAAAGGTTTAACATGAATGCCAAGAGATAAACACTGCTTTTTTTTTTTTGCTGAAATGAAATATACAAGCTATTTATTATTCTTCACTTCTGTGTTTGTTCACAGTTGATATAATTCATAAACAAGAATCCACATACTGTTAGTGATTCTTCAGCATTAGCATCCAAGTGGTCCTAGTGAAAGCAGGTAGAAAGAGACAGGTCCATTCACCCCTCCCCAGTGCTCTGTATGTACTGAAGGTGATTTAAGACTGGTGAGAAGCTCTTTATAGCAAATTTCTTTGAAATTATGTTCTATCTCAAAATTTTATGGTATATTACCTTTTACTCTGTGTTATAATCCATGTTTATTTTATTATAAAATGTATTAAATTAAAAATTTTGCTAATGCAGAATTTCAAAGTTCTACAGTGCCCCCCCACCCCCACCACCCCCCACACACAAGGGTAGATTCCCATGAGATGCCTGTTGACCTTGTGATTTCTCATGGTCATGCATTCCCTAGGACATGCACATCTTATTTTAGAAATATAACAGTCACAGCATGGATTTTGCTGTCCTCTACATCTGGTTTTGAGTCCTTACTCTGATCCTCAGCTATATGACCTCTTTTACCTTCACCTTTCCAAACCCTAATTTTCTCATTCTAAAAATGGAGTTATGTACTTAATCTTATTTTTGTTACTGGAATTAAATGAATAGTGTATGCAGTGCATTGCTTTTTGATGTTATCAGCTCAGAAAATTGCAGCTGCTATTGTTATAGTTCTATGTATAGGATATTTCAACTTATTAAAAATACTGCCCTGGGACTCAAGAGAGAAAATTAGTTTTGTGTTGAAGACACATATAAAAATAAACATCTAATTAAAATAACGTTAATTGCTCCTTAAAACAACATTTATACATAGTACTAAATACATTTTTATGCATACAGTCTAATGTTCATCAAATACTTGATTAAACTCTCCCTTGACAGAGGGTATACTTAGAGCTTGTACTAATAATTGGCCTTGATAACCCATAGATCCATTATATTTTAAATATAACTTGAATTTTTATTGTATGTATGCCTCTTATTATATATACCTCTTATATTTTCATAGAAAACTATAAATTTATGTCTGTAATTATATCACATATTTTTTTCAGACATATTTATTGTGGTAAAATATATATAACATACAGTTTGCCATTTTAACTATGTATTTGTAGGTGTACATTAAGTGGCATTAAGTACCGCATTTTTCTGTTTATAAGATGCCCTCATATATAAGATGACCCCTACTTTTTTAACCCAACATTAAGAAATCAATACATGGGTTACTCCCATGTATAAGATGACCCCCAATTTTTGGTCTAACAACTTTATACAAAAGTATCGTCTTATACACAGAAAAATTCAGTATATTCACAATATTGTGCCATTGTCACCCCTATCCATTTCCAGAACTTTTTTGTCATCCTAAATAGAAATACTATACCCATTAAACAGTTACTCCCCAATTCTTTCCCCAGCCCTCCCCATAACTTCTAATGACTTCTATTTGGTATTCTGTTTCTCTGAACTTACCTGTTCTAGGGACCTCATATAACTGGAATTATACTATGTCTATCCTTTTGTGTCTGGCTTATTTTACTTTGCATAATGTCTTCAAGGTTCATCCATTTGTAGATGTATCAAAATTTCATTCCTTTTTAAGGCTCAGTGATGTTCCATTGTATGTATGTATGTGTGTGTGTGTGTGTGTGTGTGTGCGTATATATATATATATATATATAATTTTGTTTATTCATCCATCTGTTGGTGCAAATTTGGTTTGTTTTCACCCTTGGGATATTGTAGCTACAGCTGTGATAATTGGTATACAAGTATCTGTTTGATTCTCTGCTTTTAATTATTTTGAGTATATATCTAGAAATGGAATAGCTGAATCATGTGGCAATTCTGTTTATAACTTTTTTAAGAACCTACAAATTTTTTCCACATCCTGCCAACACTTACTTTTGATTGTTTTGATAATAGCCAACCCCCTTATCATTTGTGAAGTGATATTTCATGGTTTTGATCTTAACTTCCCACTTTCACTAATGATTAGTGATTTTGAGCAAGTTTTCATTTGATTATTGGTCATTTGTATATTTTCTTTGGAGAAATGTTTACTCAGTTCCATTGCCAATTTTAAAATTATTTCTTTTATTCCTGTTATCTTTTTAAATATTTTGATGAATATTAGCCCCTTATTAGATATATGATTGGTAAATATTTTTTCCCATTCTTGGGTTGTCTTTTCATTCTGTTGATAGTGTCCTTTGATACACAAAAAGTTTTAATTTTTATGAAGTCCACTTTATCTATTTTTTCTTTGTTATCTGTGCTTTTTGGTCATAGCCAAAAAATAATTGCCTGTTAGTACATGGAGATGCAAGAAATAGCTGAGAGACTGAAAATCTACTTCCTTAAGCAGAGGGCAGGGAAAGACTAAAGAATGAGGCTAGCCACTCCAGTCTGGAATTAATAGAGTTTATTAAGGGAAATTTACATACCAGGTATGTCTATGACAGCTGCAAATGAAATGGATCCCTGTGTCACTTGGCAGGCACCTAAGAAACATATAGGGTAAAGAGGGGAATATCAGGAACACTAGTATGTGAATACTATCAGGTACAGGAAATTATTATATTTTACATGCTTGACCAGGTCAGGACAACAGCCTGTGCCAGAAACCAGCACATAGCAGGAGGCAGGGGAGTAGTATTGATTTATGTAAGAATGAACATCAATTACAGTCAGATCTTGTAGGGGTTTGATGAAAGCAACCTCCCTTCTGGTCTAGGTCCAGTTCTCAGGACAGATGGTGGTCACATCATAGAACAGTCTCTCCTCCACATTGCTAAATCCAGTGTCATGAAGGATTTTCTTCGAAGAGTTTAACAGGTTTAGGTTGTATGTTTAGGTCTTTGATAGCTTTTTAGTTAATTTTTATGTATGGTGAAGGATAAGGGTCCATCTTTGTTATTTTGCATGTGGATGTCCTATTCTTAGTACCACTTGTTGAAAAGGCTGTTCTTTCCCCTTTGAATATGAGCTTGGTCACCTTGTCAAAAACCATTTGACCATATATGTGAGGGTTTTTACTTCTGGGGTTTGTTCTGTTAGTTATAAATCTCTCTGTATGCCTGTACCAAATTGTTTTGATTACTCTAGTTTTGTGGTAAGTTTTGAAATCAGAACTTGTGAGTCATGTAGTGATGGATTTTTGTGTTTCTGCAAAAACACTTGTGATTTTGATAGGGATTGCAATGAATCTGTAGATCTCTTTTGATGGTATTGTCATTTAACAGTATTAAGCCTTCCAGTCCATAACCATGGAATGTCTTTTCATTTATTTATGTCTTCCTTAATTTCTTTCAGCAATATTTTGTAGTTGTCAGTGTATGTCATTTGCCTCCTTGTTAAAATTTATTCCTAGGTATTGTTTTTTCACGTTATATAAATGTAATTGTTTTATTAATTTTATTTTCAGATTATTTATTGTTAGTGTACATATACTTTTTTAAAGTTTATTTGAATCAGACTCCTAATAAAGAACTAGTAAAATTTGTATTTCTGATCGCCCCCTTCACTTGCAACCCCTCAACAAATAAGCAAACCTAAACACAACTGAATTTCATAAGGTAAGCAAGCAGTGAAATATCATTTTATTACACACCGACAATGCTTAGTTATTTCAAAGTTCTGTAGGAATTTTTCTTTACTCACATATTTGTCATCTTAGAACCCTTTGAAATTGAATATGAATTATGTTTAAAGATGTAGCTGATTTCCTTTCTCAGCTAGTAAAATTTAAAGCAGTTTAATATAATCTGATACATTTCTTGGTTTTGATATTTGAATGTGTGTGTGTGTCTGTATTAATCTGTACTTTTCAGTTAATTTGGAAAGTTTTATGTGAGTGTAACTGAATATAAACTTATTTGACCTAGCAAAGAGTCTCATTTGTTTACATACTAGTGCCTTGTCTGTTTTATATGTTTAATCTCATGATGAAAATTTAGGTGACAACTGCCTATAATTATATACTAAATTACAATGTATTTTGGATCATTTTAGTTAGACCATTATCATATAATAGCAACTCATATTGAACATAATGATTTTGTGCTTTTAATATCAAGTTATAGAACTATATTTTAATGAAATTTTTTGTTTGCCTTTAGATCATTTGGGGAATATTTTTCATCTTGGTTGCATTGTTGTTTATAATTTCTCTCTTCTTGTCCAAGTAAGTACACTATATACATTTTCTAAAGCACTTACTGTTATACATTTCCCATGCTAAATTCCATCAGTGTAGTCTATTTATCTTAAGTAGCTATTTTACTTGAAAGTGTTCTATAGCATTAACTCAAAGAATGACTAAAAAGTTCCAATAATAGTGTTTCTTTATTCTTTATTAATTGAACAATATAAGATATTTAAGTGAGGTTTAATTTGTTATCTGAGTTTTCTTTGAGTCAATTGAATTTGCATGCTTAAGTTATAAGTTAACTGAAAATATGGTTATATAATATATAAAATGACTTTTTGTTGTTGTTATTTTTGTTGTTTGTTTTAGTTTGGATAAAGCTCTTCATTCAGCTGGAATTGATTCTGGTTTCATAATATTTGGAACTAACCTAAGTAATCCACTGAATATGCTTTTGCCTTTACTTCAAACAGTAAGTAAAAAGTCAGTCATTTGATACTCTAGCTAACATTCTTTTTTTTTTAAAGACTTTTTTTTTTTTTAATATATTTTTATTTATTTATTTTTGACAGAGAGAGAGAGAGAGAGAGAGAGATACAGAGACAGAACTGAACTGGGGGAGCTCCCAGTTCAGCATATGGTTCCACACGGGCCGGGGCCCGGGATTCGATCCTCGGTCCCTGGTGCTGCAAAGTGAGCGCTTAACTCACTGAGCCATCCCGGCTTCCCCTAGCTAACATTCTAATACACTGTCAAATTATTATGTTGAAAAACATATTAATACTTGGCAATATATGCTTGTGCACTCTGCTGATTTACCTTTTTATTTATAAATAACTTCATTGATTTTTTTTAATTTTTGCTTTAAATCCTATTGTATTGATATATTGCTGAACTCTTCAATTGTACATAATTTGACTTGGGATATATTATCAAACTTAAAGTGAACTTTCACAAGCAATTCCTATTTTTAATTTTTGATCAACTTTTTTTATTCCATCTTTAAGTGCAATTTTTAGCTTAATTTGTTATAGGATGCTGCTTAGGATAATGGTAGCAAACAATTTGATAATAGTTTGGTAACTATTTTTTGGAGGATTCTTATTTTTGTATTTTCATAGTAGCCTGATCTAAATCAGAGTTGATATTTTGAACATTTGCCGAATATGAAAAATAAAACTTTAGTTAATTTTATTTGACTTCTAAAGCCTTGTTTCTGTATTGAATTTAATTGAATTTTATCTTTTTTTCAGGTTTTTCCTCTTGATTATATTCTTATAACAGTTATTATTATGTACTTTATTTTTACTTCAATGGCAGGGATTCGAAATATGGGCATATGGTTCTTTTGGACTAGAGTGAGTATATATTACAGTATTTTCATTTTTTTCATCATTTTCTGCATAATCTTTATTACAGATTATCTTAGATCGATAATATTGAAGTTTATATAAATATGTTGAAACTAAAAGTGATGGAAAATTAGCTTTTGCACTTTATGTTAACATAAAAATGCTTTTGCCTAGAGCAGTGATTACTAAACGGGGTGATTTTGTCCCCCTGGATATATTTAGCAATGTCTGGAAACATTTTCTGTTGCTATGACTAGGGGGTGCTACTGGCACCTACTAGATAGAGGCCAGTGTTTCTGCTGAATATCCTTAAGTGCACAAGGCATCCTCCTACAACAAAGACTTATCCAACCCATAATGTCAAGGTTGAGAAACCCTTGTCTAGAAGTTATATAATTTTCCTTAGTGTTTGCCAGTGTGAAAACACATTGAAGCACAAACGGATATAGTGTAGCTCAAAAGATGGTCGATCCTACTCAGAGTCAAAGATCACTGTATATGATTGGAAAAAGGGTTATTTTCTTCTTACACTCATTTTAAGATAAATCATGAATTTTAAAATGAAGGTGTATCAGATAGAAACTACTTCCAGCTGTGAGTAAAATAAAACCCGTTTAAATGGTGGCTTGCATTAATGTATGACTTCTTGCTATGAAAAAGAAAAAAAAAAATTAGCATTGCTTTAGTAGCTCAACAATGTCAAGTGTAATATCTATGTAATCTTCTCGGATTCTCCCTCATTATTATAATTTGGCTGCTGTAGCTCCATTTAACCTGTCCATGTGCCATCAGAAAAAGGTAGATAGGAGAAAGGGATGACATCTATATTAATAAAGCAAGACTTCCCCAAGAAATCCCCAGCAGACTTCAACTTTCCTTTTGATGTTTAATATTTGATCACTGCTAGACACTAATAGGTATAAGGGAAGCTGGGAAATGTAAACTTTTAAGTGACCCTATCATCATCTCATCCAGAATTGGAGTTCTGTTACTCTATGTTGTACTACAATTTAGTAATAAAGTAGACAGTAGGTACCATAGTTCCTAAACTAAAAGAGGCCTCTGCCATTGAAATGAAGCAGTCACCCAGTTCTTCATATTTTTTATGTTTTAATTTTTCCTGTAGTATAGATACATATGAAAATATCTGTAGTCACATTATAAAATATTATAAACTAGATTTTATGGCAGAGTCTGGGGATGTTAGGAGTATTACATAGAAATGAGTATTTTATAAACACTCAGATATGGTATGTCTGTTCTTTTTCAGTAATAGAAAGCTGCAAATGTAATACACATAGTTTAAAATAATTCTTCTAGTCTTTAGATAGAATTAGTATTAGTTCATGTTTCTTAACTATGTGAACTTCTGACATGCTATTACATACTAAATTTAGAGGTTTATCTGGAACACACCATGTGAATACTGATATATTCTCTAGGTCCTGAGTTTTTACTTGATCATTTATAGGATCCTTTGGATATAGATGCTTTGCCATGATTTTAAAATAAATATAAACCCAAAAGCTTTTCAGGGAGAAAATTGTCTTTATCACTCTTGTAATTATTTGGAATGATTAAGGATTCTTTGTATTTATTTTTGAGGGGAATAAAACAAAATTGATTGAACTGTGTTCATTACCCCTAATACATGAGCAGGACTTTGTGACTCACAAATAAAACATCTTGATGAAATATTGTTACTCTCTTTTCTCTTTCCAGTTATATAAAATTAGAAGAGGTAGAACCAGACCCCAGGCACTCCTGTTTCTCTGCATGATACTTCTGCTCATTGTCCTTCACACTAGTTACATGATTTATAGTCTTGCTCCCCAGTATGTTATGTATGGGAGCCAAAACTACTTACTAGAGGTAAGTGCAAAATTTAAAACTTTATTTTGATATTAAGAAATACTGATATTTTAAAGCAACTTTTAATTTGTAAAGGCTGCCATAAGATACTTGCTCCTCAGTTTAAATTTCATATTGCTGAAATTGGTTTTTTATTCCATTTTTGAGCATGTTTATATTTGTTTCATATGAGTTCCTTTTTAAAATAGTTCATTGAATTTCATTGTAATAGTTCCTTAAATAGTTCCTACAGTGCTAAGCTACTGAGCTTTATCTTAGCACTTTATTAAAACTCATAATATTTCCTCTAAGAAAAGTATTGTATGTAATTTTAGTAATATGGCTCCCCAAAATGTTTTGGTGAGCAAAAGATGCCTGCTCATTAGTACTATGAATTCCACAGGAGACACTTAATAAATAATTTATTTGTGAGTAAGTGGGCTTTCTTTTAACATGATAGGTATCCTCTACCTATAATACTGATTTCTTAAAAACCATTTCCTAGTTGTAATTGGACAGCTAGCTTGGGGTTTTTGACAATTTAAAATATTTTGACCATGTCTGATTCAACCTTTGTTTAGTTTGTTTCCTTTTCTTAAAATACCTCTTCTCTATTTCCTAACAGTTCAAATCAAATCCATGTTTCAGGACCTAGGTCAGACTTTGCTTTAATAGTGTTCGTTATTAACTCTTTGACATGAATTAAATGAAATTCTGTGCAAGCAAAAAATACTATTTATTTTTCACCTTAACATTTGTGGGTGCAATATCCAGTATTGTACTCACATAACTTATAAATTTTGATTCCAAATCTGGCATGTTTGATAATAATAAATCACAAATACATCAGCCATCCTTTGAATTTCATCAGTGACTCGCCTAGGGAGACATCTTCATCTGGAGTGTATATTGTTCAAACTTATTATTCGAATAGTCTACTATACACTTTTCATATTCTGTCTTCTTTACATATAGTTCCATTATCCACAAAGTGAAGAAAGTATGATTTAGCCAAGAAACATTTGTGAGGCAGGCATAGTTTTTGAAAATATCGCTATTTCTAACATGGCTCTTTTTTACTAAAGTACGTTTATATATTTTAGATTTTTGTACATGTGGCATTATGATCTATAATGAAAGGTATGCTTTCATTTTATCACTTGTTGCTGGAAACCAGTCCTTGTCCTTTTTTGAGTTCTGGCCCTTAATATATGTGTTTTGACTTGCGCATGTATTGTTTCTATGGTTATCATGTCAAAAAAATCATTTAGCACTTGTTTTAAAACACAAAGAAGCATAGATTTGCTCCTAGTCTTCACAGAACTGAATTGCTCATACCAGAAATTTGGGTAAATGGTTTTGTATTTGGAATACTTTATTTTTCTTAACAATTCCATTCTTCATCTCCTGAATCACAATCATCTCTGCTTGATATAGATATACCGGTAGGTCTTGCATATTTATAAACATTACATTGGCTAAGGCTACCTTCACTAGATTTTGAATCCCTGTTGAATAGTCAGCTTTATAAATATGTTGACTACCATTCTCACTGTTTTCACTTGAATACTCCCATTTGGCTTTCAGTGTCCTTTTCATACAAATTCAAAACAGACATTGTAAAGGGATTATTTCTACAGTTCAGAGTTTAATGCTGAATGTATATAATTATTTCTTGATAATATTTGCATTATAACTGCACTCAAAGCAAATTATATCTGTGCATGTCTCAGAGATGTCAATATTTACAATGGCTCAAGAAACACAGGATGTATCTGAGACATCTTTGAATGTCAAGTGGATAGTCTAATCTGTCCAGATCACTCCTTTTTTATCCTGTACTTCTTTCATTATTTTTTTACTTCAACCTGTAATTAGGAACAAAACCATCTAATTAGCACATCAACTCTTCAATCAGTATTATCCATAATGTTGCAAAGTGTTGAAAAGTTAGTTCATTAAAAAATATTAAGTTATGGGTGCAACAAAGATAAGGCACGAATCATGATGGAGATACGTGAATGAACTGAGTATGGGAAATGCAATACTCGGTCACCTGAATTGTATTTATCATTTCTTCAACTTTTTATTCTCTTCTTGCCTAATTTCTTGCATCTAGTTCACTAGATCATGTTTATTAAACATTCTTCTGTGAATGAATGAAGTAATATCATGTTTTGCATGGACAAAAGATATTCTTTTCTTGTTCCACTGTGGAAAAATAAGTAGGACCTTTTTTGGGAAGAAGCTCTGTTGTTCAGAACAGGACCTAAAACGCATTGCGCAAAAGCCCTCATGTTAAATTTATCTCAAAATTTACCTTTTAGAGTATCAGTTAGATGTGGTTAAAGAAAAAACTGTATGAAGTTCTTAATGTGATTACTTTTGAAACAAAATACTATTTTTAAATTTTAAACATATTTTTATCTTTCAGAGCAATGTAACTTTTGATTACCATAAAGGTAATTCAACCCTTTCTGTGCCAAAGAAATGTGATGCAGATGCCCCTGAAGGTAAAGCAACTCTTACCAACTGTTTTAAAATTTGTAACTGTAACAAAGGAGACATTTTGTATTTTGCTGTGTTAATCGTTGATGACAAAGGCACTTTCTGCGAGAAGGAACTGGTTAAGTCTCAATAGAATTTCTTGATGATGTAATTATTTTCATTAAGGAAAGGCCATTATACATTAATTACTTATGAAGTGAAAAGAGTAGTTATTACTTATCACATTCACTAGTATAAGAAGTCATTCTTAATAACTTGACTTGTTTTTTGTTTTTTTTTTAAACTCAAGAGAGTTTTGGTGGAATCTCTTAATTCTTACCACCAAGACCAAAAGAATAACTTTTGGTCTTGTGACATAGAATAACTTTTAATTCCTCCAAGTCTTATTAGTTTAGTTAATAATAATGATAATAGCAGTAGCTTTTAAAAACATATAATTGTGTCTCAGGCACTATAAGAACTTTATGTGTATTCTGACAAAAACACTGTGATCCTGTGCTCTTAATGTCTTTATGTTTTTAGAGAATCACATTTCCCCCTATTTTCTGTGCATTAAGTTGATTTTTTTCCTTAGAAAATAATAGTATTCTGTTCTGATTAAGGATTCCAGATTTATTCTTTCAGTATTTGCAATTATTTTTCTACTCTTGCCTTCAAAATGCTTTCATTTCAGAGTGTAGTAATATGTCAAATATAGTATATTTCTTCATAAATCATTCATGGGTATTATGTAAAAGATAAATTATCATTTTTTAGCAGGGTCAATTAGAGAATGTATTGGAGTAATAGGAATAGCCATGGGGAAGCCGGGATGGCTCAGTGGGTTAAGCGCTCACTTTGCAGCCCCAGGTACCGAGGATCAAATCCTGGCCCCGGCCCGTGCGGACCCACATGCTGAACTGGGGAGTGCCCCCAGTTCAGTTTTCACTGGGGTGAGACCCCGGCCCCGTTCCTGCCCTGTGCAGCCCTGCCCAGCTGTGGAATGAAACTAGGTGGAAAAACCGATGATGTGCAACTGGAGACTGTTCTGGGCCCTCCCCCTTCTCTCTGTCTCTGTCTCTGTATCTCTCTCTCTCTATCAAAACAATAAAAATAAATATTTAAAAAAAGGAATAGCCACAGATTTATAGGGACAGCCCAGAAGAAGAAGTAATTGATTCTACCTAGAAGAGACTGTTGTGGAGTAGAAGTCAAAAAGAAAGGCTTTAGAAAAGGGATAGCAGAACTGCATTTCAAGGTTAAAGTAGAATTCTCCTGGTTTGTGCATCAAGAGAAGCTGTTCTAGCAGAGGAATAAAATGCACAAATAATATGATCTTAAACTGTATGCGTATGTGTTTAAGAGAATTTAAGACACTGTTTTTGTTTTTATTTTTATTGTTTTTAAGGAGTTATTTTATTGTTTTTGACAGAGACAGAGAGAAGTGGGGAGACTCTGGGAAGTCTTTAAAGCTTCACGCTATCAGTTTTCGACATGGTTTCATTCCACATAGGCAGGCAGGTGCCACACAGGATGGGGGCTGGACCGGGGGCATCCCACATGAGAGGCACATACACACACCCTCATCCTGAGCCAGGGACTGAATCAGGGTCCAAGAACCAAACTGGGGGCCTTCCTCATGGGAAGCACACCCTAGTTCAGCACATGGGTTCACATGGGCTGGGGCTGGGATTCAATCCTCGGTCCCCGGGGCTGCAAAGTGAGCGCTCAACTCACTTAGACATCTCAGCTTCCCCTGTTTTGTTTTTTAAATTGTGGAGGTAGGGGTTTGGAGGGAGGGAGGAAATGAGATTACAGAATTAGCAGTCAGATCACCAAAGGTCTTGGAAAGTAAATAAAGAGCCAATAAGAGTTTTAAACAAT
>PVKE010043367.1:0-13403 GCA_004027555.1 Craseonycteris thonglongyai | reverse complement strand
TTATTTTGGAGTTCACATTTGCTGATACAACTTTATAAGAATTGAGATATAGTATGTACCAGGGACTTTTGTAATGAAAAGGGTCAATTTCCCATGTCAAAGAGCTATGTAGTAAGAAAATGGACTTGGAGCAACTCATTTAATTTTGTAGGTTACCACTGGTGGCTATTTATATTTAATTCTGAAAGATGATTCTATAATATAAGTTTATTAAATTAAAATGTGAAGATTTCTACTTAAAAATAAAATTTTAAATTAAGAGATTATTTTTTCATAGGAAGCTATTCATTTATTCTCCCTAGCTTAAAATATTTTTAAAAAGGAAGGAAAGCACTATATACCCTGTAAATGTGTGAACAGATGGAATGTGAATTCAATGTTACCATTTCATATTATAGTGTGGTTTGTAGGACATTATTTCAGAAGTCAGGAAAATCAGAATTTCCCCTATGTGTTATTATACTATGCATGATTTTATCACCAGTTTATGTTAATTGTTAAAAGCATTAGAAATTCTATATATTTATATCTGAACAAGTACATTAATAGTCTTTGGATATAAAGCAATGGCTAGAAATAAAGTTGTAAAAGACAGCTAATATGAGTCTAAAGACCTAGTAATTAAAATTATATACACACCTATAAAAATGTTGTGCAAAAATATGAGCCATCTCATAAAACCCATACACTGCTTTTCTGACCCCTTACAACCTTGTAACTATGGGTAGTATTCACCTAGATGTTTGTAATAGGCAAAGTCATAAAAAATAATACTAATGCAAATTTTTTAAATAAATCTAAATTTAGAATTTTTAAATATGATATTCTTTTTGAGATGTAAATATATAATAGAGGTTTACATGCATTATGTCATTTAATCTTCACTTCAGAAGAGATTTCTATTTTAATCCACAATTCTGAGAAAAGGAAATAGAAACTTAGAAACACTAAATAATCCCCCCGCTAAAAAGCAGAAATAAAACAATTTAATGCCTAACTTTGAATCCGCTTTTCATAATTCCAAAATTGATGTTTTCAACCTTTTATTGTACATGTGTTTACTACTTGTATTCTACTTATATTTTATTAATACCTAGCATAAAATATATACATGAAATACTTATATTCAATAATGAGTTTGATTCTGTAAGACTGCAGTTTACCTGTCTCTTTCTAAAGATTGAAACCCTAATATTTGGCATCAATATATGTAAATGTTTTTATTTCCACATCCTTTTACTCATTAAATCATTTAACAAATTTTTATTAAGTTCCAAATATGTTCCAAGTGCTATTTTAGGTGTAGTTAATACAGCAGGGAAAAAAAAAAAAGACAAATATCCATGTCCTCATAGAAGTAACATTCTGAAGGACAGAAATAGGCAATAAATTAAATAAGCACATATATGTTATTTTAAATGGTGGAGAGTTCATGGAGAAAAATAAAGTTAGAAAGCTTAACAGGATCTATTAAGATTGCAGTTTTAAATAGAATGGTTAGAGAAGTCCTCACTAAGGAGGTGAGCAAAGATTTAAATGTTATTAAAGTAGAGAATTAGGTAGATATCTGGGGGAAGAATATTTCAGGCAAAGAATGCAAAAATAAAGGTTCTGAGAT
Source organism: Craseonycteris thonglongyai (assembly GCA_004027555.1). Classification (NCBI taxonomy): domain Eukaryota; kingdom Metazoa; phylum Chordata; class Mammalia; order Chiroptera; family Craseonycteridae; genus Craseonycteris; species Craseonycteris thonglongyai. The sequence continues at coordinate 11,785 of PVKE010043367.1, read as the reverse complement.
AGAAATGTGTGTGAAGAGCCAGGTGTCTTGTGTGGCAAAAGCAAAGAGAGTGAGACAGAAAACATTGGAAGATGAAGTTGGATGGAAATAACAAAAGTGGGGCAATGGGCCTTGAATGCCACTGTAAGAACTTGAGCTTTACTTTAAGTGGAATGAAAACCCTTGGACAATATGGAGCATAAGTATGTCGTGATCAAATTGTAATAGGATGACCTGGTGACTGAGTAAAAATCAATTAAAGAGGCAGAAAACCCTGTTAGCAGGCAGAGGAATTAGTAGTAAAAACTTAATTTTATACATTAGGAGCTCACTTGACTAGATAAAGAGAAATTATCTATGAGAAGGAGTGACCATTAAAGATGTATGAAAGGAAGAGATATGGGGTACTGAAAACCAATTCAAGAATATATTCAATGAGAAGCTAATGATAAGCTGTGTCCAAGACTGCTGGTATGTGGAGAAAGATTAAAACTGAAAATTGAATAATAGATTCAGTAACAAACATAAATACCATTATTTTCTGCAATAAGTGCAGTTTTAGGGGAGTGGGAAAAAAAAGTATGATAGGAGTGGATTGAAAAAAGAGATGAGGTGGAGGAAAATTATAGACAGCAAGTATATACAACTCTTTCAAGATTTTTTTTCTGCTAAGATCTAGAGAGTAAAGTGAGGTCAAGGAAAGTTTTTTGTTGTCTGTTTTAAGGTGAAAAAATTCTTTTCCTTTAAAATTAGAAAAATTGAAGATGCAGAGGAACATGGGAAATTCAGAAGAAAGCTCCTTGAATAAGTAGAAATACATGGAAGCTGGTATATAAGTGATAATGACTTGTCTTTACTAGAAATACAGGCAGTCTGTTATGTAAAAAAAAAAAATGAAAGGAAAGGTAAAAATATGTGGGTGTAGGAAGGTGCATAAATGTGCTGGTAGAAACTTGCAAATTATTTCCTCTTTCAATTTCTGAGAAACTTAGAAAGTGAAGTTATCAGTTATAAAGATAATGGAAAAGAGTTTGAGATGGTTCTATGAAAAATCATTATACATGATAATTAGAGAATGGACTGAAGAGATGGAGTAATATGGCTGCTTATGAGCATTAGGGGTTCACCTGAGAGTCACAGGCATAAATCAACATACCTCAACAGCAGTAGACACAGTTCTACTCAGGTTATGGCTTAATCACAGCTTGCATTTGAACATAAAGCCTGAGGTCGGTGTGAACCTGTTGATCTGCTTTCTGTGTACATAAACACATGATGATTTAACTCTAATTTTCAGCTCTGTGAAACATGCAGGCTCAACTAAAATTTTTTAGGATTTTATCTAATTGAGTTAAATTTTTAAAGAATAATGTTTCTTTATATATGTATGTTTTACTTTGAAAGTCAATAATTTAGAAAAGTGTGGTTTTGTTTTTCCCTAGCAACACCACTTCTTGGGGTTTCTTCTAGATTTCAAACTCTGATTATATAATAGAAATAACGATATCCCAGAACAGAAGCCAAAAAGTATAAGCTGACAAATGACAGGAATAAGCACCTACTCTACAGTCATAGAATGGGAGTGAAGACCATGATTTGTATGTCACATAGATTTCTTTAACATACAATTTTAAGACTAGGAATTTTCAGTTACCTTTTCCATATCCATCACTAGAGATGAAATAAAAAGTTTGCCAAAAAGTCCATCACTTAAAACCTATATTTTGACTGAACAGGTAATTCAAAGATCTTACGAAAGTGACTAAAGAGATATAGCATCTGACTTTTGGGTGCTAAGATTGTGAGTGGAGGCTATAAAATAGAAATATTGTTATCTTTTGACATTCCTTCTTGCCTCATATGCATAAAAATATGCAAATAACTAACTCCAATAAGAAATTGCAATATATTCCCTTCCCTAGATTTTATTTTTAATTGATGAAGCGATTGAGGCACTATGGTTATCAACAGACCCTGGTTAGGAAAGTTGCTAGTTAAATGAAATTCTTGACAATTGACTGTCTGGGGATTTTCCTGATATTAGCTTTCTGAAACCTGTGTAATATAGTTGTTTATCCCCTGTTATCTAGCTCTTTCTTTTTTTAAAGTTAGTATTGCCTTTTCCACTTTTACTCATAAACTCATAAGTCCTCTTTCTCAGAGAGCCTAACTCACACATTTTTATTTTAATTTTTCATACCTTTTAGATTATATTATCTTAATTATAGGATACACCCTTTGGGTCACTTCAGTAGCCCTTTCATTATAAGAGAAGCTTACAACTATGTTATTCATTAGCTAAGTAGTGACTGTCTTTATTTTTCTTATTCAATTATTCATAGAGCAGAAAAGTTGGGAGAAATTTACCTCTTTGGAACAGAGGAAAAAAGTCTATAAAATGCTGATACAACATTATGATATAGCCATCAAACTGCAAGGAATTAAGTCTGTAATAATATTAGTTTTGAATTCAAAATGTCCCATAATTTATCAATGTCTATTATAGAATTACTCTCACAAAATCTCCCATATATTTCAGAAAGCTAACAAAAACTATGAAAAAAAGTATACAAATATTTTAGCCCTTACACAATATGCAAGGCAAGGTTTTATATTGTTAGATCTATCTGCAAATGATTCAAATGAAATTTATTGTGATGAATATGAATCCCAAAGTAATTTTCATAAGTGCTTTTTTAATAAAAGCAATATTATAAAGGATATTATAATACAGCATTAATTATTTTATGTTTGCTTTGTCAGAGTCAATCAAATAATTATATCTCATAGTTATAATGTCACAACAAACTATATTAAATATCAGCTTTTAAATGCTTTCAATTTCATTTAAAAAATGAAAAGTTATGCAAACTTAAAGATCATTAGAATGTATGATAATTCATGTAGCTACTGATAAAAAACACAATGATTGTACCAAAATGATATATCTCTCTTCCCCCTTTTCTATAAATAGCATAGATATTTTTGTATAGTTTCCTATACTTTTCATGGAAGAATTACATTTACTATAAAGCTGAATGACAATTAGTTTTGTGAAAATCTTGGGTATACATTTACAGGGAAAAAAAAATTAAAAGCAAACATTAAAAAAATATATAACATTTAAACCCCTAGACTCAACTGTTTAGACATTTTTCTCACTCTCCTTCTTTCTCCATTTCTTTCCCTTTCTTTTTTGTTTTTTCATTGAATTTTCTCTCTCCCTCCAGCTCTTACAGTTTTTTTTTTCTTTCTTTTTTGTAACAACATTATTAACTTTCTCTAACCTTCATTTAACCAATACTGAGAGGGAAAAAAATAAGTTAACTGAATCTTCCAATTTAAAATTTTGTGTCTTAAGGGTTAATTCAGGTTGCTTTTCTTTCTTGCCTAGTTTTATTTTCTCTTCTGAGTGGTATCTTGATGGAATGCAAAACTGTCATATCATAGCAGCTAGAAAGGAACCTCTGACATTCCTTTGTTCTCCCCAGTTCTCACGTCCATGCTATGAAAATGGGTTTGATGACACAGAAGTTCCTGATGTGTCCTTGCATCCACTGCTTTTGGTTGTTCCCTGCCATGGCCTCTGGTTGTAAGTTCTTTCACTTTACACCCAGATCTCTTCAAGTTTATGGACTCTGTAAGTAATACAGACACTTGAGGGAAAATTATCAATTTAGCATTAGGAGGCATGGGCCCTTTTTGGGTTCTCTCACTGCCTGAAGATGTCATGTCATTGAGTCTAAAAGATTTCTGTCTAACATTCAAACTAGAAATTCTATATAGAAACCTCCTACTGGAGTTCCAGAGAGAAAGTGGGAAAAATACCTCTTCATTATCAGATTCTCTTCTAACATTTCTGGGTTCCTATTACAGTGCTCCCATTCCTGAGGCATCTAACAGCTTCTGAAAGACTCAGGCCTCATGTAACTCTAGTTGTGTATCCTCTGAACCTCTCTAAAACCCCTGTGTAGCCTAGGAATGGATTTCATTTTATTTTCCCCTCATGGGAATCTAGAATACATTGCCTTCTAGTCCTTGCTGTGTGCTATAGGAAATTTTTGATAATCTGAATACTCTAGGCTTCTAATGTTGATTATTTGAAATCTACCACTTTATTTTTTATTTAAGAAAGGTTTTTGAAAATTAAATTACTGGTTTCATAACAGTTTTCCCAGAATTGAAAACCAATACTATGTTCTGCCATATCTGTCCATGCTTTGACCTGGCTGGACCTAGCTGTTGTTTCGAGGCAGGACTGTCACTTTGATGGCTAAAGATGGCTAAAGTTCAGGAAACTATACTAGATAATACCTATAACCCAATGTGAATTACAAAGAACTTACACGTTGCTTTACCTACATATTAAAATATAATACATTTTCTGTTGATTAAAATTCATTATCAATTGCTATTTCAAATTTTGCCAAGAAATTTTGTTAAGACACAGTTTTAAAGGAATTGCTTCTTAATCAACTAAAGATATTTGTTTTTGTTTTAATCCAAAAAAATTCACTTTAAACCACTTAAGTGGTTGCAAGCTTCCTTTCTGGCTATTTATTTCCGACAAACTTCTCTAGATAGCTATTTGGAAGAATTCTGAAAACTATATCCTGCTGTATACTGGTATTATTATGTCTCCAGCTGTGAAAAATAAGCATTCTTTGACCACACATAGTAGCTTTGACTGTGCACTTAGATTGCATATGCTAATAGACAGAGTCCTTTCTCCTTCCAATTTTAAACTTACAAACTTTATAAATATATAATATGATTAAATTATAACTACGAGGGCAGGACATAATTCTAGTAACAGATTTAGTATTTTGAAAGCAAGCAACAGGCTCTATGTGTAGTAAAAATAGGAAAGGAAATAAAGAATCTTTATGAGGTGAGGCTATCATATCCTTTTATACTCAGTGGTTCCTCGAACTTTGTCATGAAAGCACAAATATTTCTCAAATAATATTTTTGCCTCTTTTTAAAATATATAATATGTTTTCTACTAAGAAGATTTAGAACGCTGGGATTTCAACAATTCTAATTTATCTTCATTGACCCTTGCATTATTTAAGACCTTTATTTAAAGTAACTGCAACAATACAAAACAGCAAGAACCCCAAACCTCAGATTTTCTCAATAGTTCTAGTTTTAACTATTAACAAATAAATATAAATAGCTGATTCAGGCCAAGAGAGAAACTATAAAAGCATTTAAATCACAAAAACATTTCAACAAACATTTATTTTTTAAATTTTATTATTTAAACTTTATATTTTCTCTGCTTTTGACTACAAGAGGAATACTAACTAATAGATAAAAATACAGATACTCTTTATCACTAGCTTTGAAAAGTAGTGAATTAATGATTCCTATTAGAGGACAAAATATTGACTGATAAAATTTAAATTAAATGCTAAGAGAATGTGGTTGAGATAGACTATATAATAATTACATGATGGTCATTTTAATTTTTTTCCAAAAAAATAAAATCCCTTGTTTATGAAATAATAAGCATAAATTAATCAATTTAATTTAAAAATTAAAAAGAAACACTAGCTTGTAAGCAGACTTATTATGGGAAAGTTCTGTTTTGGTTTTCTTTTTGTTTTTTTTAAATATACAGTTGAAACTTAATTTCAAAAATGATAATCTCTAAAATACCTCAGATCAGTGGCTTTGCCCTGAACCAGTGGTTTTGAAACTTTTCAGAAAATCTTTATATTCTCAAAAATAAGTGAATACCCTAAAGAAAGTTTAATATGGCTTCTACCTAGCTATATTTACCACATTAGAAATTAAAACTGATAAAATTAATTATTTATTTAAAATAAGAATAAGGGGATGCTGGGATAGCTCAACAGTTGATCACTTGCCTCACTATGGCGAGGTTCAGGGTTTGATTCCTGGCCCCAGCACCTGAAAACCCTGTATGCTGAGCTGCGGCACAACTGGTAACAACCAAGACGGCTTGGCAAAGGTTCTTGTCTCCCATGTGGGAGGCCCCCGGTTCAGTTTCAGCCCTGTATGGCTCCACATCCTCCTGTGTGGAATGAAACCATATCACAACTAATTATGTACAGTTATGGAAACTGCTCTCTGTCCTCCCCCTTCTCTCTCTCTCTCTCATCTTCTCTCAAACAACGATAAAAAGAATGGTTAAACTAGACTCTATAAATAAAAAACTATCTTATATCGTCAAAAGATATCATTGAGAGTGAAAATGCAAGTCTCAGAGTGAGATAAAATATTATCAATCCACATATACAACAATATTTGTATCTAGAATATATAAAGAATGCTAAAATATCAGTAGGAAAAAGACAGACTAGTAAATAGAAAAATCAATAATTGTATTTTCTAAAAATAATATCTGAATGGCCAATAAATATCTGAAAAGTTATTTTGTTAGTCTTCAAAAAATATAAATAAATCCCAATTGACAACTATTAGAATAAATGAAAAGGAGTACCAAATATTGGCAAAGATAAAGACCAATGAGTCCTCTCAATAATTTCTAGTATGTCTGTAATTTGATATAACCACTTGGGAAAATCCTTTGATGGATACTAAGCATATACCTATGCTATGGCCTAAGAATCCTATTCCACTGTGTAAGAAATATATACACATCTTGACCAAAGAAAGGGACAAGACTATTCTAGGAGTATTATTTTCAATAAGTCTGAACTGAAAATTACCAAAGTGCCCATCAACTATAAATTATTATAGATACATAAAAACAAATTATAATTTACATATTGGAATACTATATAGAAATGAGACTGACCAGTCTGTAATTAAATGATTCAGTGTCTACAATATTATCTTGTAATATTTTGTTTCTATACATTTCATTAACACTCAAAACTAAAACGTGGATTGGAAGTCAGGCTAGGGATTGCATTCAGGTATGAAGAGTTAGTGCTGGAAGGAAGTGCCAGGCAAACCTTCAACTTATGAAAATTCAGAAAGCTAAACATTTATGATTTGTTTCTGCATTTATATATCCATAAAATGTTTAAATAGAAATGACTTTTAGTGGAAAATCACTCTCCAGTTAATGATAATCCTTTTTTTCTCCTATTGTCTAATTTCTGCCTGCATTCAATTTTACAGCATTATTCAGACGCTGATATTATTAAACTTTTAGTGTGTACTAAAAGGCAGCATGTGTATAAACTGCTTAGATCACTCAAAATAAAACCCATTGAAATAAATTTAAGTTTTTCAGAGTAGAAGTTGACAGGATAGAGTAGTTATCTGATCTACTTTCTCTATTGTCAAAATAATGATATGGCATGTTTTTCACTCATACTATTGCATTTATAAAACTCTATAGGACTACACAGTAAAGTATTAATGAGTTGTTAAGAGGACAATAGATTTTTCAGACATAGAAGAGAAACTTTTTTTTTTACTTAAGCATGTTTAGATATTGGATGTATGTTAAGATTTGTGATTGCCATTCTTCTAATCTAACATTCAATAAAAATTGAGTGCTGGCACATGATTAAAAAATATTATTATTAAATTCATTGGGGTGACATTGATTAGTGAACTTATACAGGTTTCAAGTGTACATTTCTATCATACATCATCTACATATTATCACATTATATGTTCACCACCCAGAATCAGTTCTCCTTCCATCACCATATATTTGACCCCCCCTTTCCTTTGCTACCATACCCTCCCCACTTACCCTGCAGTAACCACTAAACTGTTGTATGTGTCTATGAGTTTTGTTTGCTTTTTGTTTTGTTTTAAGATTTATTTTATTGTTTGAGAGAAGGTGAGAGAGAGAGAGAAGAGGGAAGTGCCCAGAGCAGTGTCCATAGTTGTACATCGTCAGTTGTGACATGGTTTCATTCCACACAGGTGGATGAGGGTTTGTGCCGTTCAGAACTGAACTGGGAGCCTCTTCATGGAAGGCGAGAACCTTCCCCACCATCCTAGTGCTGCAGTTTTCACAGGCTGGCCCCAGGATTTGATCCCTGGACCTCACAGTTGCAAGGCAAGTGCTCAACGCAGAGCTATCATGGCATCCTGAAAGCATATGCTTTTATGTAACGTTCTTTACTAATACATTGCCAAGGACTGTCCATCACTTGTTTTGCCATCTTGATGGATAAATTCATAACTTTCAGTTGCTACTAAATAAAGAAATATGTCTTCATGTTGTCTTTTAAAAAGTGATTGTTTCTTCTATTACATGCTGAAAGTTTTTTATTTTATAAGAGGACCCATATTTTATTTTTTTATAAGCTAGTACATAGAGCAAATGTTCTTCATATTCTTTAAGTTGACTTTAAATCATATGAACCCTAATGTCAATTGACACATAAGTGAATAAAAAAGGTTAACATTCAATTAATATGAGCTTTTACAGGTTTAATGAGCAATAATAAATTCAAACGCTTCTTTGACACTTTTAAAGAAAGTGTAATAACAAGTAGAATGAACTAGAGGGAATGTTGTTTCATTGATTCATAATAAATTCTTTCTAAATTTGTTTTCAGACAGGAGGAATGTACTTTGCAATGAAAGCAATAAAACCAAGTAATAAAGTACACATTTTTATACTATGATAAACAAAAACAAAAACAAAAAACACAGGGTCTAAGCCTGGGCCTGCTATTTTATTTAATTTGACTTTTAGGCATTCATTTTGAATTTTTTTCTTGATTCCCATTTATTATTTTACTGCCAGTATACAGACTGTCCTATGTTGTCAAGGTAACATCAGAGATTTTCATAAAAAGTAACATTAAAGTTTTAATTAGCAAGTAAAACTTTTGCAATATACAAATGTACTGCCTCAAATTTTGTTCCAATTAAAAAAAGTGTTTGCAAATGATAACATAAAGGTTTTTTGCTGATATGGATTGATACAAATTATTGAAAGTAATTCCAGTATAGCAATGATTAATTTAGCTTTTATGTGTATAAAGTAGCATTTAGAAATGATAATATCCAATTACATTCACTCATTCCATAGACAAGTGACTTTGTAAATCACCTAGTGTATTGCTGATTATAGCATGACTGAAGTTTTCATTATTGATTTATTATCTGATATGACTGTGACAACTTTCTCAGATGCTTCCCTCAGAATTGAGTTTTCATTTTTATTTCTACAATTAAAAAAAGATTCTTCTGACATATATATTACCAGTAAAAAAAAAGGGGGGGTTATTTTTTTTAAGTTACTTTTCAAGCGTACATTCCAAGCTTCCTTACAAGGTGATATTCTAACCAAGAGCAAAAAGTGACAGTTATTTTTGTAAACCTAGTCCATATTTGTTTTTTTAAAGATTTATTTTATTGTTTGTGAGAGACAGAGAGACAGAGAGACAGAGAGAAGGGGAAGTGCCCAGAGCAGTCTCCATAGTTGTATGTCATCAGCTTTCACCATGGTTTTGCTCTACACAGGTGGGCGGGGGTCATGCTGGGCAGGGGCCATGCTGGGTGGGAACCGGGCTGTGGGCCTCCTGCATGGGAGGTACATGTCCTTGAGTCAGGAGGTGGGGGGTTGAGAACCAAACTGGGGGCCTCCTGAATGGGAAGCACACCCCAGTTGAGCATATGAGTATGCATGGGCCAGGGCCGGGATTTAATGCTTCGTCCCCAGGGCTGCAAAGTGAATGCTTAACATGCTGAGCCATCCCAGCTTCCCCTGTACTTATTTAACCTTATAAAAATTGGTTTTGGTAAATACTGTCCTGTGTTACTTTTCGCCCAAACAGGCTTTATTCAAATGTAGAAATATTTTACTCATAACTTTGGAACAATCGTGTTATATCTAAATTGAGTACAAATGATGTCTTGCCTATTATCAGCCAAATCATTGCCATTGAATGAGATCCATGCCCATTAAATGTTTTAATACAAAAATAAATACTTTTACCCTTATCTTACATAGAGCTAAAATCAGCAGCATGTGGATTATATCTCTGAATGAAAAAATAACATAACAAAATATATACAATAAAATCAAAATATTATCTTGATGAACTTGGACTAGGAAATATTTTTCAAAGGATACCAAAAGCATTATGAGTAAAAGAAAAGTAATTAACAAGTTGGATTTCATTAAAATTAAGAATTTCTGTTTCTCTAAATATGTATGAAATAAATAGGTAAAACATTGTGGGGGGGAAAGTCTCTTTTCTATCTAAGAGATTAGAGATAGAGATAAAGATAGGGATAGCAATATAGAGATGATAGAGATAACAAGGACATATCTCATGGTCTCATGTACAGAATATATAAAGACTGTGATAAGCAAACAGTGCAATTCAAAATGGACAGAATGGAAAATAAGAAAAAGATTAGCTATGACAGACAGCGGTCCATTGATGATTATTTTAGTATTATCAGGCTCTAGGATGCTCACATTAACAATTTCAAATGACACCAATATCAGACAAGGCCACTCTGTGACAGCCCTGGAGGGAGACAAAAAACAAATTCCTTCATAATCATGTCCAAGCACAGATAGAAACAATAAAACAGGGCAAGTCACAGAAAGAACAGGTATTGTCCTCTCTGTTACCATGAGTGCCTGCTGATATTTTACCAATTAGAGGTTTAGCTGTACTGTATTTCATTCTTTCCACCTGCTGGGTTCAGTCCAGGAGACCAAATCACTAAGTTTTCCCAGCTTTATAACACCTAATCTGAAGCAAACTCTATTTTCTTGAGGATAAAACAAATTCCATGAAACCTATGATGAACCTCTGGAAATACTCTTTTATTAAGAAGCCTTGTGGTTTATCATAGTGTGTGGTATTCCTTAAGGAAGCAAGTAAAAACACCCAAGTGAGCATGCTAAAAATCCTATTTTGCAGGAAATTAAAATATATACACAAATACATTTTCTTTATCCATTCATCTGTTGATTGACACTCAAGTTGTTTCCATATCTTGGCTATTATTAATATAAATAATGCTGCAGTGAACATAGCAATGCGTATACTATCTTTACTAGGTAGTGTTTTGTTTTTTTTTTCTTTTTAGGATAACTAGCCAGAAGTGGAATGCTGGATTATGCAATAATTCTATTTTTAATTTTTTGAGCAATATCCACACTGTTTTCCATAGTGTCTGTGCCATATTACATTCCTACCAACAATTCATAGGCTTTCCTTTTCTTCACCTCCTCACCAAAGCTTATTTCTTATCTTTTGGATGATAGTTATTCTAGCAGATATGTGGTGGTATCTCATTGTGATTTTTATTTGTGTTTCTCTAATGAGTACTGATGCTGAGCATCTTTTCGTGTACCTGTTGGTAATCTTAAGTCTTCCTTAGAAAAAAAGTCTATTCAGATGTGTATGTGTGTGTATATATATATAATTTTAATTGTTAAATGTATTGGGGTGACATTGGTTGGTAAAAATTACATAGGTTCCATATATACAATCCTATATTACATGGTCTATGTATTGCATTACCGTATGTGTTCACCACCCATAGTCAGTTCTCTTTCCATCACCATATATTTGATGCCCCCAGTAGGGAACTACTCCCACCCCACTCCACATCTCCCCCAACTCCCCTTTTACCCTCAAGGAACCACTATACTATTGACTGTATCCATAAATTTTTGTTTCTGTTACTTTCAGTTTTATATTCCACCTATAAGTGAAGTCATATCTTTTTTTATTTTTTTCAGTTTGACTTATCTTGCTTAATATGATGGCTTCAAGGTCTATCTATGTTGTCACAAATGACTGTATTTCATCTTTTCTTACTGCTGTGTAGTATTCCATCTCATTTTTTAAGGTTGTTTTTATTTTGT